>JALLOX010000140.1:0-16688 GCA_036939695.1 Thalassiosira ordinaria | reverse complement strand
TGAGGCTCTTGAGGAGATCATGTTGGCTTCTGATTCTACACGGGGAGAGAGTCTATAGGGTGTTGTTGATGGATTTACTTGTCCTCGGGATGAGCAATTGGTGAAAGTAAATGCTCTTTTGACTAGGAAAGGTAAGAGTGCACAAGAGAGGCTGGATGGATTGGTGAAATTTGAAGATAACCGTCGTGCACTCAAAGAGGATTGATAGTAATATGAAAAATGGGGGTGAATTACATATTAGTAGAGGATGATTGCATAATAAAGAGAGTATTTTTCATGAAATAAATCTTGCAATGCCTATCAATAATTTTTATCATTGTTTATTCAAAGCCTACATGAAAAAAAATAAGGATAAAAAGAATGATCAACCATGTGAAAAATAATATCATCAATTTCGGCAATCAAATCAGCAGCATTATTAATTCCATTGTCACTCATTTGCAACTTATCATGAATGGTGTTAAAAACATATTCAGTTGCTCCATCACATGACCAGTATGGAGCACGGAATACAATCCTATGGCCGGAGTCATCAATCAAACCAAGGATGACTGGATAATTGTGAATAGTGAGGTTATCCATGGTGAAGCAAAAAGTTTCTCCGGGACGGCTGGCTGTCAGCCAATCAATAAATGCCTCCATAAAGTTGTAGAATCTCCAAACATCCGTCCCCCCTCAGAAAACATTTGGTGGAATTCAATTGGATCCTGAGCATCTCCAGAAATCCCCATCAGCGAACTCACTCCCTTGGCACCTTTTTTGTATTTCCCCTGTGCATTGGCACGCCTCTGTCTTCATCAATGTCAATCATGGATGCAGTGTCCTGATCATTGATCCCAGCAGGATAGGCGTCCCGCCAATAGACAGTACGCTTGTGTAGGTTGACAGGACGGTAAGCTTCACTTGAAGTAGTAGAAGCAACCTTGGTCCATAGACCAAGCCTATCTTCAGCACGGCAAATTTGAGAATGGGAGTAGGGTCGATTTGCTGGGTTGCGGTTGTGAATGTTTTGGACGAACCAAACGAAAGATTGCAAGATTGACAAGGTCAACACCTTGAATCTCCCGCTCAGAGTGGTGATTCCCTGTGTGCCTCATGGGAAGAACATGCCCCTCTGAATTGAAGAGGTCAATCCACCTCTTGCAGGTCCTGAGATGAGGGAATTTTTTGTCTTGCCGCAATTGATTGAGGACGGGGGTGTCAAGGGCAGCCATCCCACCAGCTTGCCACATTGCCAAGACTTGCTCTCGTACCTCTTTTGGATAAGGACTTCCTCCTTGAGAGGCATGCTTTGTGGGGACACGCCTCGTTCCGTTTGGAAGGCGGACACCATCACGGCCAGGAACAATTGCTGCACCTGCATTCATTTTGAATTAATTATTTTTGCCGCGCCACGGGGCGAATATTCTATGAGCAAGCTTCCCCTCAAGTTCGACGGGGAATGTAGGTTCCGTCTTCAAGAAATCATATAGAGACCATAGGGGAAGAGAAGGCCGTCATGGTCGAAAAAGATTGCGACGGAACAGGGGTGCGTCCCCTGCAACTTTTTCATCCCACGTCCTCGATGAAAAGTTGGATTTGGTACGTTTCTACGGGAGAAAAAATCTCTGCAGTGGCGATATTATCTCTAGCGTTGCGATTTTATTTCGAAACTAAAAAAAGACAATTGATTTGGAAACTGTAGTATGTTGTTTAACATGCATTTGAAGTAAAAGTTATATTGAATACAGACCAGGAATAATCTGAGTATTAAATCTCATATACAAAAGGCGATCAGTGGAACACTGCTCCGTAATGCAATGATATACATCTCAATATCTCATGACTCACCTTTGATTTGACCAACTCGATTCGATAGTCATGCTTTACATACCCCCCAATGGACCCTTTGGCATAGATGTCTTTCACCAAGAAACGAGAGATGGATAGTTTTGTCTTCGCAACTGCTTTTGTGATGGGGTCGATATCGTCATTGTCATCATTAGACAAGACAGTTGAATCTGCATAAGTTGCACCAGATTCGGCAACAACATCGCTTCCTTCAATGGTACCGGCTGCACGAATGGTGTTGTCAGTACGGAGGAATAGCGGATAATCCTCGGCGTGACTTTTGCGAGGACGCCTGCATACTTTCTCGTTCGCAGGTGTACTCACATTGTTGGGATTGCCGTTGTTATTGTCATTGCTGCCATCGGTATGAGAGGAGGCGCCACCGGCAGCAGTAACATGTTTTGTATTATTTGTTATTGTGCTTTTCTGCTTTGATGCCAATGCAACTGTACCGCTAGCTGGTAGTGGCCGTGGAAGAAGTTGTCGCAGGAGGAAATGATGAAGAAAGATCAATCTTTGTGCTCATTATCGTCTTGAATCATTTGTGTTTGTTTGCTTTTGTGGACGGATGTTCATGTTCGATGTTCATGGTCATGATGATTCTGTTCATCTCATGAGACATGAGAGTGATGGTGATGGTGATGTGTGCCTTTTCCCTGCCTTTTCCACTTTTCAGCCTTCTCTTTGGATTTTGGCGCAAGTGCCATATTTTTCACTAAAACGACCTCGCTGCTTAAGTACGAAATGTATTGTGAGGATCCCTCGATNGCGAACGGCGACGATGTTCAATTTTCAGTTCCAGTATAGCTCGTACATAAGCAAAAGATCGAGCTATACTGGAACTGAAAATTGAACATCGTCGCCGTTCGCCACTCTTCGACAAGATCATCATTACAATCTCCCTCAATCTCCTATTGTACACAGCAAAAACAAAAGATATCAATAACAATGAGCAACGCCCAAGACCTCCTCTCCATCCTAGGCGGAGCCTCCGCTCGCCCCGGCGGCACCTCCACCCGCGGAGCCACCACCTCCGGCACAACCGAAACATCCATCCTCTCCTTCAAAGCCGGCAAAATGAATACCACGCTCAAACCCAATGGAAAATATTTGGTCGAACCGGATACACGACGTGGTGAGCTGCATGTTGTTTGGACTGCCACTCCTTCTTCTGGCGGTGCTGCTGGTGCGGGGGGCAATCTCAAAATCGAATGGAAAGATCGCCGTACAAAAACCACCGTCAACACCATTCCCCTCCTTGCCACGGATGATTCTGCCACCTTTGAACGTGTCGAAACGGGACGTGAGAGTGATCGTGTCTATCTACTTCAATGTGGAAATAATGCCGAATCACGTCATTTCTTTTGGATGCAAGACAAGGATTCGGAACCCGATGAGGATCTTTGTGTTAAAGTGAATTTGTACTTGACGGATCATTCCGAGGCTGCCACTGCCGCAGGTGCGTCCACTGCCGCCGCAGCCGCAGCCAGTGACTCCACTGCTACAAATGGGGCGGATACCTCCACCAACGGAATGGACAATGCCGAACTCCTCCGCATAATGCAAGGCGCACTAGGCTCCCAGACCCTGACCGATGCCGGAGAGGGAGCACGCATGCAGACTGTACCGGGATCATCCTCCATTCCCACGGCAAGTGCCGGACAGGTGGATGCCCTTGGGAACATTTTGGAGAATTTGGGCATGCCACGGTCGAATGTTACGCCCGCGGGGGAGACGGATGCTGGGAGGGGTGGGGGGAGTAATGCTGCTACGGGGGGGGAGGGTGCTGCTAGTGGAAGTGCTGCAGCGGGAGGTACAGCAACAGGAGGAGGGGGAGGGTTGACACTGGCCGATTTGCAGGGGGCAATGGCCGGACTCGCCACCGCCTCCCCTCCCGCCACAGCTGCATCCTCTGCCTCGGCAGGACCGCCCCTCTCCGAAATGGCCACCTCCTCCATCCTCGAAGAATCCGGCATACTCGACGATCCCACCACAGTCCAACGTCTCATTGCGCTCTTACCAGAAGGACAACGTACCGAAGACAAACTACGTGAAAACATTCGTTCTCCGCAGGTGGCACAATGTCTCCAACGTTTGACCTCCGCTCTAAGTGACGATGCGGGGAGTTTTAACTCCATTATTGCCAATTTTCAATTGGATCCGAGGGATGGTATGGAGGCTTTGGGGGGAGGGAATCCGATTGAGGCGTTTTTGAATTGTTTGTTGAAGGATGTGGAGAGGAAGGAGGGGGTTAAAAAGAAGAAGCAGAAGGTGGAGAAGGAGGAGGAGGGGAAGGATGGTAGTGGTGGGGGAGAAGAGAGGGAGGGGGATGGAGATGAAAAGGGTGGTGGGGATGTCAAGATGGATGAGAGCTAGAGAATAAGAGACTGGGGCATAAAAACATGATAGAAACAGAGGGAGATAAAAAGAGAAAGAGAGATCAAGAATCAATTGTTTGATATTGCGGGTGTTGATATTGGGAGATTTAACGTATCTATGTAGGCTGATGGCTTGAAAACTGAAGCTATCAGTTTGTATGAAAGTCACCACCTCGAGATGCAGATACTGCTTGATACATCATGTCCTTTCAACCGATAACAAATCAAACTTTTTGATGGCGCCATGTGCATGTTCATGTGTGCAAATAGGCACTATTGTATTTGGTCATTTTTCATATCTCTTCATGATAATAAATTGCTGCATAGCTTCCCGTTTATTATTCGTCCGAGACTTCTGTTGTTTGTTTGGATAAGTCCTTCGAATAGCTCTTCCACTCCTTGCCCTACCGTATCTGCCCAACAACTTATGAAACATCACATCCATATAAGCAACCATAGCTCACTACTACCAGTAGTCCTCCATTGTTTGCACCTTATATGTACGCTGTATTGTAGTGCATTAGCAATCACTAAAGACAAAGTGATGCTAAGCAAGAGATGATCTGATACAATATTTTGGCAGGTGTACACAAATGGCTACATCGTAGCCTAAATTAATGTGGCGACGAAGATTTATCTAGATTGAGTACAGCGAATGAATCAACTATTCCTAATAAATGCCCTCCTGCAAGTCTAAAATGCCAAAAGCATCTCTTCCTGCTCGTTGCAAGGCAGACAGATGGAAACTCTATTAGTTATTCTGCACGCCAGTAATGCTCTTCGTCAATTATTGTTGAATAGTTGTGCTACAATGCATGTTGGTAATGGTCTTCGTCTACTGTGGAGTAAATCAACCCCTCGTTTGATAGAGTGCGTATCATGCGCCGTATTTCATCTTCAGAGAATATTAGTTGCGGTTGTTGCCGAAAACGCCCTGTTCGATATGTAATCTGAGCTATGTCCCTTACATGACCCCCCCTTTCACGCGTGCCTATCATTTTCAATTAAAGTGAATGTTTTAGGTATCAAACAAGAAAGAGGTCGAGCAAAAAAAATCACCAAACAGATCCCAGCGAATACGAACTTACGGCCCAAAGATTGTACAACCGACCTAATTATACTGCGCAACATGCTCTCTCTCCTTGCTAATCCCACACCGGCCCCTTGTCCAGACGGTTGTATTTGTTGCCCTACATGAGGCGATGCAATGGGTACCACAGCTCTGATGGTGTCGCTAATTCCTTCCTTTGTCTTGCCTTGTTGTTTCAACTGAAGATATTTATCATAAGATTGTGCCACCTCAAAAAAGTGATTTGTCAGATCGTTCCCACTGCTCACTGGCCTAACACTTGAGGCTAAGATACGCCTCTCTCCACCAAACTCCTCTACCTGCCCAACAATTTGAACGTAAGTTTGTTCCTTGCAGTCCTCATCACTGGCCAATTGGCCATTCTCTTGGTCTAACCTCATTTCTACTTGCACACAGCCTGTCCCGTCCTCAACACTTATCAACACATGGTCCGAATAATTCTCATAGGCCCGTACAGCTGCCACAATCCTGACAATGTGGAGCTTACGACCATCTCTTAAAAAGTCTTCCCCACTGCCCTCTGGGTCACATAGAGCGGTTCTGGCCATATGTATAGAGATGGGCAACCCTTTGCCTAAGATTAACTCTGAGCTTTCTCCAGGAAAGAAATATTTCACCACTTTCTCAAAGCGGCATCTCTCTTCTTCATGGACCACAGGTAAATCAGGATCATCCCCAAGATCCAACAAATGTAGCTTCTTCATGCGAAGGTAATCTAAGATCTTTCCAAAACAGTAAGGACTATGCTCAATCAATGTGGCAGCATCTTGATTAGACTTTTCAAGATTTTTGATCTCTTTCAGAAGGAGGCACATTGTCCCTGTTCGATTTATACCTAGCATCTCCAGTCCGTCTTTTTCTAATGCAAGAAGCTCATTTCCTGTGATTTGATTTTCCAAAAAGATACTTGCTACATCATCTGAGATGTCATCAATATTTTTTGCCCAGGAAAAAACATCATCAGGAGTCCATTCTTTTGTGCGAGCATTTCCCACATGTCCTTGCTCAGTCCACTTCAAATCATCAAACTGTTGTGCCAGTACAGATTCTTCAAACACCATCAATGTGGACCTTTTTGTAGCCATCTTTGTGCCGCTGACATTCAGCATCACGACATCTTTCGATTCGCCACTTAGAAATGAGTCGACGAATTTGGCTTCATCGGTGAAAAGATTTTCAAGTGCGGTTATTTTCTTTTCCGCTTCTTTCAGCGTCCCAAGCTTTGTATTCAGGGCATCGTTGATAGTGATTGTGAACGAAGTAGCCTTTTGGATATTCATTTTTTTGGTGCCCCGATCTTGAGTTTCATTTACTCCAAAAACTTCCACCTCCTTAATGGTATACCTCCCAAATAATGCAGGACCCGTTTCGTAGGAGAAAGGGGATATTAACAGAGTTGATTCATCAACTTCAAGATCATGACCTATTCCAACACCGTCCCCTCTACCTCCAAAAACTGGCCCTAAGTTGGGGTTGTGAATTACAGCTCTGCAGTCATTTGGATTTTTCAACCTCTTTTTGCGCAAAACTCCATGTCCGGAAAGATGAAACAAAAACGCTTTTCTAGCAGAATAATTGCGAGATACACTTGCCCAAGGTATATTGGAATATCCGCCAAGTATCTCACCACAGGTAGTCTCAACAATAGTTAGAGTGCTGCCTTTATTGTCACATTTCAGATGAAAATCTGACGCAGATTTGCCATCCCTTGATGAGCAATATAGTAGCTGAAATTTCCCATCATGTCCATCTTCCTCAAGCCAGTCATGAAGTATTTCAATATGATCATCATCATGGATGATATTGCTGTCAAACTGATTTGGATCCCTCAAGGTAAAAAGGTCTAGAAGTTGATCAACCATAAATTGGCTCTCTCCGCCTGACGTAGGGTATTGTGGCGGATTATCCAATGGTGATATTGCCATTTCATTTAGGTAATCAACAATAGCCTGAAAAGCTTTGGGGTTGATATCCAAAAATATTCGCCCATGGCTGTCTCTCTGCAGTTTTTTGTCCCATCGGCCACTGAATAGCGCCTCAAGCCTCGTATCGTTGATTTGGCATAGAGCACCTCGTTTGGCGGCAATGATTTTACCCCCCGCGTTAATTTCAATGACATCATTCTCAGACGCAGTTGGATCACCATGTTCCTCACGACTTTCCCTCTGTTTATCCTTCAATGAATCGTACCTTTTTTCGATCCTTTTTTCTTCCTGTCCTAATCGATCCACGAATTGTTCGTACTCTGCATTGAATGTCTCGTGAGCGGCCTTGAGCTTTTTGCTCGCCCGGCGAATCTCATCCATGGTAGCGGTAGGTAGTTATAATATGAATATGCTGCTCAGCTCCAAACGCAAGGAACTGACGGCACCGGTTGATCTTCTGCCACGGCGCTGCCACGGCTTACGCTCAAAACCAAAAAATGATATTAAGGAGCGGTTCGGGGAGGCAGACGGCGTCCCCAATCACTACCTATGCACTATTCTACTGGAGAGAGACACCACTCAGCTTGACATTGACGGAGATAACGATGGCTTGTGAACATTCTTTCATGACTCCTGATCATTGCCGCCTCCACCACGAATGGGGCGGCCGGGCGGGGCGAAGGCACAGGGGGAGGACATGACGGAAAGCGACGGAAAACGGAAAATGAACAAGGGGGTCCAGTCGTGACTCGGACCACGGGAATGCGTGACTCGCATCACTTCTTGATACCTACCCAGAGCCAAGCGCTATGATGCCCTTGTGATAAGGACACTCTCTAACCCAGAGTTCATACAATATGGATTGATGAGAACAAAACTCATTGAAAGTGTGATTCTTAATAATTCCCAGTCCCAATGCAGTGCATCATTAATCATTATACTTCATCTGACTTCCAAATGACAGCCATTGCATAACTGCCCTACATGACTGCAGCCTCTGATGCATCAATACTCTTCATGATCATCTTATAATCATAAATGGCTACCGCTTCGTTCTCATTGCAGTCATCTTGAATATTGCTACCTGCATTTGCATCAATATCTTTGATGTACCTTGGCAAAAATGCTGCCACTCGAATCTTTCCAGCAATACCAGCACCATCATCCAGTTTTTGAAATGAGCTTATCTCTTTGTAGAATGTTTGTAGATCCTGATTTTTATTGTATTGTGAATAGGTCTTTGACGTGTAATAGTCATCACTGGTACCACCACTCATTGTGGATTGATTCAACATTGTGACATCACTCGATTGTGTGAGCCTTCCACTTCGTCTAGTAGGACCCTCAAATTCAATTTCTACTCTGGATGCTGGTAAATGTAGATCAGGATTGATGTCAGATGAGCATCCATCCCCAGTCACGAAGCACTTTGTTGATAATTGTTTCATCCCACCATTTGTTTGCACTGCGAGTACTTTTGCCTCTGGCCAAAAGGATTCGAATTTGCGTGGCACATTGTAAGCCAAATCTTCGTATACTTTGCCACCATTATTATCGCTATTTATGAAATGCAATGCATGTGCCGCAGGAGGGTTATATCCAACATTTGGCAACGATAGGCATGTCCCCAATCCAGCACCAGCGGTTCTGAGAGACAATATCTTTCGTCCTTGAGGAAATGTTGCTCCAGCAAATTTGTAGTTGATTGCGTGATATCCAGTAAGCCATTCAGGATAATACACGGGTTCACTCGGAGGTGGAGAATTGTTTTGATTACTGTTGCTTGTTGATACCAATGTAGATGTTCCATAGCGGCAGCTAGACCATAATGGTCCATCCCAGTAGATTGTCTTGGCATTTAGTAGAGTGGCAATGTTGACGTTGACATCGACATCTGCAGCAGCTTGAAACGGATTTCCCAAATAGGACACGATGCCTGCACCGTGTATAATAAAACCACGACGATCAGTCTTGGCTGCTGGTGTGGACAATGCATGGACAGCGCCTTGCGGGAGCTGAAGTAGATACAGCACAAGATATGATAATACCATGAACATCCTCATCATTTCTTTTCACGAGAGGCTGCAGCTGTGCGCAAAGTAGACCACCATTAAAAGCAACAGCATTATAGAAAAAAAAGGTTAGAAAGAGAGGCTTGTGGTGCCAAGAGATTTAGCAGGATTTAGCCATAGAGCTGCCTTAATTTTTATCAATATCTAGAGGCAAGACGCTGCGCCTCTACAATAGCTCTACCTGAACCTAGGCCGATCCATTGTATTTTTTGCCTGGTTGTGTCCCAAGATGTAGTAGGTATGTATTATTTGCCGCCAATCAAAACGCCGGCCCTCCCAAGAGAACAGGTTCGAGGTGCAGAAGCATCGCTGGATTATGTACGTTGTAATGGTGGTTGTACGTCAACCTATGTTGGAATTCAATATATTTGAGGAAGTCAGCCCTGTCGAGATCGGACTTCGGCGATGCACATGATCTTTCAGAATGATCGCACCCAATTTAGACTTGCTGCCGACAACTTGCCATGCGAGCTTACTTGTGGACCACCGACCAGACCAAAGGACCGTGGCTATGGCGTCACGTGCGTTGAGTTATGTTTCCGTCACGCCTCGTTAATAATGACACAAAATATGAATGCCCTCACGCTCAACTTGATTATTGTGTAGTATTGTTTTCTTTCCGTCATCTTGAGGTAACATCATGAATAGACCAACCAACGATCAACTTTCAGCTGCAAGACGCCTACGGGTATTGGACGCGTCGGACTCTCGCAATTGGGTCGGGGAAAGTGGTTCGGTAGCGTCCATGTCCATGTCGACAATGTCCATGTCCATGTCGATGAGGGGGGACTCCAACTTCGCTGATGTTGACACGCAGATCTCCGATGTTCTCCGCCAATGCAGGCGTCAAGCTTGAGGAGCCTCGAAGCATCGTCCACACATAGCAAGACTGCATGCGCGTTGATCCTCCAGCGCAAAAATACTATAAGATGATATCACCTTATGAGGGATTATTATTTTTCATGAGGACAGCCAAAGAAGATAAGCTGACTGTTGAGTTCTGATACTTCGGATTTGCAACGGCCCGACCGAATCAATGCGGTTGGTGTCTATGGTATCACATAGATATTGCCGAAATACCCCTCAAAGTTTCACAAGAGATCAGGTAATGATGTCTCAATTGAGCTTATTAGGCATCTTCAGAGGGTATCAAGTGAAACACTCGAAAGAAAATGATTGGTTGAAAATCGAACCTAGCAGATGAATATGGAATAAATATGGCATATCAATTAACATCACATCATAAACAATAACATACCATTTTTCCAAGAACATTGTGTAAAAAATGGAGAATGTATTAGCCTGCAGTCACTTCTTTGATTACATCAATTCCATAGTTCCCGACAATAGACAGGGCAAATACTCACAAGTCAAGCTTATAATAACGCCTTTTGAAACAACTACCTAATGTTTGCTCCAATTGTTGTAAATATCACATTCGAGTTACTTGCTAAAAAGCATGACCGCATCTTTGCCCTTTGTCAATTGAGGAAAGAATCTCCAGAATGAATATCTTGACGCCAAACAGAGTACAACGTACAACGATCATCTCTTGGATAAAACTATAAAATGTGAAGCAAACCTGCTCTGAGTGACATGAGAAGGCACACAGTATTAATGAATGGCCAAGACGCAACAAGTTGTTTGTTTTGGACCCTTGCTTAAAAAAATGAGAAGTATCAAGTGGTATAAGATGTGGTGTTATGATCTTGAATGCGCTTTGTTATGTATGATCTTCCTACTGCATATTTGGGCTGTAAAAATCAAACTAGATGGGTTCTTGAACCAAAATTGAAGCAGTGTAAGAAACTTCGAGCTAGAACACATGGAAGAAACAATAACATTTGGTTCTCTCATGATGCTAGTGCCATTCTCCGAGAGGCGGCATCTAAGACATCTAACATAGAGTTAGGTAGTCGCTCTGTATGAGTGTGTTTGCCATCCTTCTATGCCATTCAACCACAACAAAGCAACCTTTTACAAGTAGAAATAGGGATATCACCCCCAGGGAGGGTGCAATCTAAGTCAAATCCAAACAATGTGAATCGCAAGAAATGTATGATGAATACTACTATGTTTGTCATCAAAAATGGCTCTATTTGTAGAATCATTAAGCTCAAGCACACAAAAAGAGCGTCGGAGCATTATTCTGGCAAAACTGAAGCTGGATAGTTTCACCGCATCGTACTAATGGCTAATGATTTGGAAGGGGCAGCTGCTCATGTCAACGAGACTCATTTTCTCTTCTGCATACCCAGGTGTTGCGTCCGACCTCTTTATCTAAACCTGCAAACTCTCCGTCTTTGCAATCTTGTCGCCATTCGTCATTTCCTCCCTGAGCTCATCCAAAATAAATGATTTTTTCACAATATCCTTCTTCACAAACTCATCCACACTAGTTACGAAACAGTAGTTCAAAAATGTGGTCGGTGCCAATGACAACTGAAAAATTGAGGAGACCAAGAAGACACTCCACAATATAAGTTCGGGCAAGATTGTTTCGGGATTGCCCACATTATCTGCCACTGTCCATCCGTTGATGTACAGTGCCGCCGCGTCACGGAAGATGATTTGGGTTGTTGAGTATACAATCAATGTCACGGTGAGCCAAGTGTGGAATTGGATTGATTTGCGGTAGACGCTAGGGAACTTTCGGACATTGTGTGAAAAGAGCAGAACGGCATGGTAATAAGAGACACGATAGAGAATATTTAGCAACTCTTGGGACTGGTATTTTAGCGTAGCACAATAACTCACCTTGGCCCCTGATGCTCCAAATAACTCCTCGTGCGCATTACGAGGAGGATAAGTATCTGACCCGCCTCCTGTAAAGAATTTCTCCCCCGCCTCGAATATGGAAGGACTGCTGTTAAAGCGATCCAGCAAATACTTATCCTGGTACCTAGGTGGCAATAACACTGCCTCACTATCACTATTTTCCTTCACCAAAGTGGGCAGCAACATCTTCTTGATCTCGCTCATCTTCCAAAAGTTGAATAAAGCCCATACCATACTCAAAGCCTGCAAAAATATTGTTGAGTAAAGTACCCACGGTGTAGCAAAGAATTCACCACAAGAATCAAATGCGTTGGAGCTAGCTGCCGATACCACGTCCCTTTGAAGATCTACCGAGTTGTCGATAGCAATTAACGGGATTATAGGAAGCCATGTTATGGGTGATAGCTCCACCACCTCCTCAAGATTCTTGCCGAATATCTGTGCAAAGTACTCCTCAATTGCAAATGTCTGTGGTAGGTTCATTTGCTCCAACATTTGTGCACGGATGACCAATTGCTCACCTGCTCGAACTGTGTTAGATGTGAAATACTCATCAATGATATTTTGGACGAAGTTGGAATTCGAAGAGGCAGTCGCCCGCAGTGCCTCAATTTTTTCTTCATCAGTAATGACCCCATCTCCATCTGTATCTACAATCATGGAGTTCACGTTGAGAGCTTCCGCCAACTCATCCAACGTGACCTCCCCATCTCCATCCTGATCCAGTGCCAGCTCGGATATCTCACTAAGTTTTTGAACCTCCTGCAACACGGCACCCACAACCACACCGGAAACTGCAAAGAACAGGATTCCAACCTCAAAGAAGAATGTGTGTAGGAATTCAAAGGTTTCGAGGAGGAGTTCCTCGTCGCCGAGATAGTCCTCGGATAGGCTGCCCACAACCTGGCCGAGAGGACCACCGGTGACGACCGTAGAGAGAAATAATCCGATGAAGCCGAGGCCACCCACCTCGGCGAGCATTGAGTCAATGACTGGCAAAATTGGTTTGGGGGTGTTATGTTTTATGTTCCTGTAGACGAGAGATGACGCAGTGAGTATAATATGGTACAGGTACAGCTAGGAACTGAATCATATTATAGGAAGCGCCATCAGTATTTTATCAACTCACTCAATCGCTTCTTCCCACGCCACCAGCAGAGCCACAATGCTTGTCATTGCCAAGATACTCCATATCGTCGGGATATGCAGCAGAGATGATAGCGTCAAGTCGTTCGACTCAACAGCCGTAGATGTATCGGCCAAGAGAAACGCGGAAGATGATTGAATAGCGTCGACATCGATGAGAGGCAAGAATGCCGCTTGGAGAGAAGAAGATGACGGCGATAGCAGGGGCCGTTGCCGTTGTGGCTCGAACGTTCTCAAGTTTGTTTTGGATGAAGATACATGTGTTAGTTTTGACGTTGACGGAGCGAATGCGTTACAGCAGTCCGGGCCGCTGGCGAGGAGGCATGTTGTTACCAACAGGGCCGAGAGACCGCAGGCACGTTGGAGTCGGAGCATTGCTGATGCATGCAAATGTTGTTCAGGTAGGAAAGAACAACAGAAAATCAACAAACTCTACACAATCAATGCGAGAGCTTGCGGGATGGCTGGCTGGGCAGGAGAACGCCGCTATTGAATGGCCTGCAGTATCTCTCAGCTCTAGAGAACCTCACTACGGTTTAATTCCTCTGTGTATTTTACTATTCCAAGCAACCACCGCTCCGAAGGTTCACGCCATCGCCATCGCCGTCGCCGCCATGTTAGTTGAAGTTGTTGTTGTTGTTGTTGTTCTGTTGTTGTTGTTTTTTGTGGGTGGGTTCACGGTAGGTTCTTCATGACGTCACTGTATTTATTTGGCAAAAAGATCTACGAGAATCTTGGTGCATACCAATTCCAGTGTAGGTGTGTACATCTAACTTTTTTGTGACCTCGTACCGGACCTCGCGCCAAATATTATGTACGCTGCAGCTCAAACTTCGGGGAGGACTGTGCACCTAAGTACAAGCTGCTTGCCTTTTGCCTTCTCAGTACCACTCAGAGCGGGTTGGTGCGCGTCATATATTAGCCTTCAGACGCCACCAAAAAAGTTTGATTTCAAAATTCCCTTTTTTGCGGACCACTAATTTAAACGACATGAGAATCGAACCACCTCTTGAATTTGATGTTATTTTTTTGTTTCTTCTTCTCTTCTTTGTTTAGAGGTCCACCAATGGCATACACTTTGTGGGTTTGACCCCTCAATCCGATGTTCTTATTGTGATGGTTGGTTTGGTTTTTATGGGGCTCAGCAGCATACTGAACATTGGGCAGGATTGGCACTTTATTGCAGTTGATTGCTGGATTGCTGTTATGTACACGCTGACTACTCAGCGGGAAAAAATCGGAACTTGTGGGTGGTATCGATATGTCTGTACTATATTAGTTCCAACGTTTAAAGTATCAACAATACCGAAGGTACTCTCTTCAAATCAACCTATGCTAATCTTCTGTTTCCCGTATCTGATACTTTTCTACATACAAGTGTCTGGTATATTATGATGTCATTAAATCGAATGATTGATATTATGTAGGAATATCTTTTCCTAAGCTAAAAATGTACAAGGATTATTTCATTTCTGGCATCGGTTTGGGCTAAAATCAAATGTGGGAGTTGGTACTTTTGATTACTAACATATTTGCATGGTGCATATTGTATAGATCAAGAATACCAACTCCCACTTTGGATTTCAGCCCAAACCGATGCCAGAAATGAAATCCTCGTGCATTTTTAGCTCAGGTCTCCCTAAGTTATTATTATCATTCTGTCGGTCATTTGATTTTTTGACTTCGTTGATTTTGCTAGCATTGTTATTACGGAGACGTGTAACACAGATTGAGCTGATTGGAGCGCAATATTCATGAAAGTTGCTATGCTGTAAGTGACATGGCTTCTTATCTTCAAAATATTTCAAAAATGAAAGCCCCCCCATCAACTCCAGTCGGGTTTATTGTGTTCCCACATACAAAATGACAAAAAATTAACTGAAATGGGATCGAGTCATCAGAAGGTTCAAGATTCGGATTCGCAATGTTGACATCTTAATATCAATTCATACGTATGTGGACAAATCTAATAAATAAGGTTAACCCTACGAAAAAAGTCTTATTAATAATTACGACGACATTATTGTTGGGGGAGAGATCTGTCAAGCCATACCTTATATAAATATTCGCTTGTGCTCTGAATCAAGTGTGCAGCCCATGTCTTGCCAAATGCTATGTATCCATTCGTCTCATGAAAGAAAATTGGCAAATAAAAGCTAGCTCCAGAGCCAGAGTAGATATCCATGGTAGATCAAGCTTAGAGAAGAATGCATCATTATCTACCATACACCACGGGCACCAGAAAGATGCCAGCAAATCACTTCAAGACGTAGATTGTAGATTGCTTTGTTGAGTGTTCTATTCCCACCAGTACCAAACTGCTTGGGAATATGTGCCTGAATTGGTACTATTAGGATGGCGGATTAAGTTGCGCTTTGGTACATATGAGAGTGTGTCTATTTTACAACTCTTGAGAGTATGTCTACTTTACTGCCTAATGCCTACTCTTGAAAGTGAGTCTATTTTACAGCTCTTGATAGAGTATCTGCCAGTTGCCAGTGCCACCGGTCATTCTATAAACAAAGAAAGCCGCTTCTGGGCTGTAAGGAGCTGCTCATCTCTCTATGCCTCCTTTGAATCAACAACTTTTTCTGCATCTTTCCAACAATGCTGTGAACTCTCTTGTGACCAACAAATGGATCTCTATCCAAAAGGAGATCCATGCATCTCTCAAGCAAAGGTATCCCTAGAACTAGAAAGATGTTATAATAAGATGAATGAGTTTCCTTGAATACGCATGTTTCTTTTGTAGCAAGAGATAACAATGTGAATAATGATGAATGGTAACACATGCCTACAAATTGCTTCGGTCCGAACTTTGTTTACTTGCTGTATAAATATTGGGGGTAGCAGAAATTTTAAAGTACAACTTATGGGTCTAAGCTAAGAAGCCTAGGCTGTACGGGACGGATATAACACCCCGTGACTAAGATTGCACCCCAGGCCCTGATGGACCGGGCTTGTGGCCATGTTTTCCACGGGTATGGGCCAAATAAAGTTTTTTCTCGGTTACTCTCCTCAGAGGACCACAAACCTGCTACTCTAGTCACACGCTCGGAAATACTCTCTCTGATTGGTGATTTTTTGTTTCCAAGGGGAGGCTGATCTATTTTCCCCCATACCTTTCTTCTGGAGATGTCTGACAATCTCCCGTAAGTTTTGTTGGCAAGGGATGCAGCCATCCAAAGTTTATTGCATTTGTATGTGGGTTCTGATCGGCCACAATCCAATGGTTCTCTAACTTTTGGGAAATTCTCTTCTTTGTTTCTCCGTCTTGTCCCTGTTGGATCCCACCAAATTCCCAGTAGACTGGTTTCATGGCTGTGTGGTCCACCGACATACCACGGAGGTCAATCGGTCACCCCTCCTACACGAAAACTATTCGACGTCTTATTTTAACTAGAAAACGCGACGTTTTTGTCACCCCTCCTAACTCGAACTTTGCACCCAATGTAGACCCCCGCGAGCT
>JALLOX010000139.1:0-15361 GCA_036939695.1 Thalassiosira ordinaria | reverse complement strand
CTCGCCAGAGTCGATGGGGGCGGAGGTTACAGATGGTTGAGGAATATGTTTTGCCGACTTCAGACAGTGTAGACAATGTTGTAAATAAGGAATGATCACATCTCATGAGCACCCGGAAGATTACTGAAAATACAACATTCAAATGAACAACAACACTTTACACTCACCAAAATTCGCACCAACCCACCTCCACCAGTACCCGGAGCAACCTTGTATCGCCTCGCGGGCATATTCCTCCCCCCTCCACCATAGGAACTCTTTGGCATATTGCTCGTATCTTCCAACACTGGAGCCACGAACGTCTGACCTCGCGCCGTGAGCAACATCGACACTGTCCCGTAAGATGTGGCATAGGCATCTATATTGGTGAAATGATGAATTTGAAGGGGTAAAAGACGTTCTTGCATGTTGGAAAAGTCAGAGTAGACGGCAATGGGAAGTCGGCGAGGAAAGAAGGAAGGCTTTTCATTATTCACCCCTTTTGTCTTTGACTCTCCCATGTTCCTTCCACCTATCAACGATGCCGACGACTTCAGCTTGGCAAAAACGCTCTCCATCGGCATATAGTGCAAATCAGCTCCAATCCGGAGTATTATCCCTCCCGTCTCCATATCAATGGCATACTCTGACAGATCCACGCCATTGTGCTGGCACGCTACGCTTGTCACTCGCACAGGTTTAATGGGTTCCGTCGAGGATGTAAGTGGCAGAGGCGCTGCCCACAGATCCATGCTTGATGCCACCCACTCATTTCCATTGGATACTATCTCTCCATCATCACTATTGGATGCATGTGCATGTGCTCGATCGCTCATGAAAAACAACACATCTATGCCCAAACCGCCTTCTTCNACTATTGGATGCATGTGCATGTGCTCGATCGCTCATGAAAAACAACACATCTATGCCCAAACCGCCTTCTTCTTCCTTTGCATCTTTTTTGCCATAATATACCGAGGGACTCTTGGACGTGCCATTATAATCTCCCGTGAGCGGAAAAGCCACATAACCAAACCGATCATCGTCCGGGCAGTATGCCCAAAGAGATTCCGCCGTACCACCCACATATCGTTTGGTGCTTGAGGATTGTTTGAAACGGGTAAAGTAGATGCATTCCTTTGGTGACGATGATGAGTCGCCCGAGTTGTGGTTGTTGTCAGTGTAGTACACACCTTCTGTGGCCTGCGCCAATGGAACAGGCTCGATGATGGAATCGTGGATGGAGAAGTGTTCTTGATGTTTGCTCAAGCGGCGACTAGGACGTGTACTAGTTTGGGCGGCACGGAGTTTTGCCAGACGGTGCCGTTGTTTCTCAAGCATTCTCTGTCGACGGCCTTCCTTGTCGTCATCGTCATTGTCACCGCCTTTGTGATTTGTTTGTTTCTTTGTAGTCTTTGCCGGACTACTGCTACTACCTTTGGGACCTTCTTGGACGGCTGTGCCTTTTGCCGTGGGTGGCTTATTGTCAATAGGTGCTGTCAGCTGGTCAACGTATTCTTGCGCATCCGCAATTGTGTAGTCATCATCGTCGTCGTCATCGTCATCTTCCAGCACAGTGGCATCCTTCACCTCAGCAGCGCCAGTCTGTTTCTTGTTGGCACCACTCTTCTTCTTTGTCTTTGGTGTAACATTATTTTCCTCTGTAACTTCGCCATCACTGCTACTACTCTCGCTTCCACTGCCACTTTTGTCAACGCTAGCAACAACATCTGTCCCCACACCGTCACCTCCCCAGAACAACTTTAATCGAAACAATCGCACATCCGGCAAAGATTTCATATCCCTACTCATGGCCGAATACAGTATCGAACGTCCCTCCTTATCCCATCCAACCACGCTGTAAATCCCTCCCGGCGTGTATGTCAGACGCAAGGCCGGTCCACCCGGCGTCCCAGGAGCTCCTCCTCCTTTGGTAGCATGAGAACGTAAATCCATAAGGTACACTTCACGTACCCCCGAATACGTAGCCGAATATGCCAGTAGGTAGGGATACTTTGGATTAAGTTTTGGATGGATGGCATTGCCTACCGTGGTTGTTAGTTTCATTGCTGGCATAGTGGATGGAATAGTATGTTTGTTATTGTCACTCTTGGCAGCAGTGGTTGTCGTGTCGAGATGGGTCAAGTATAAATCACCCTCGGTGGAAAATACTAATGTTCCGTTGATGATTGTGGGGTATTGAAAGTATCCCAAGCGGGAATGTGTGCTCACAGCATCAGCATCATCATCCTCACCACTATCCCCTGCATCGACTTGATTTACAAATGTTGGCAATTTAGGAGGACTAACCACAAATGGAGCACCGGCCCAATCATTGGCATCCTTGATCGCAATGGGTTTATGTTGTATAAGTTGAAATGGATCGTAGATTTTGTTGGGCAGGCCAGTTGGGAACTTTGGTTTTTGAGCCTGTTCGTATACGAGAGCCTCGCCTACATCGTCCTCTCCATCGTCACCATCTTCACCTTGACCAGCGTCGGCAAACAATGCATCCACGCTACCACCACTGCTTGACGCATCCCCTCCGGCAAACGACCCACCGCCAATCGCACCAACCGCAGATCCACCACCACCATCCACACCATTGTCATTGCCACCGTTCAGAGGAGATCCCAACAATGGATCCACTCCTCCTCCTCTCAAACGCTCATCATTCGCCTTCTTGCTCAATCCATAATACGCCACAGACACAAATACCAAACAAACCAACACGCTCAACCAGACAGTGTTTACCGAAGAGGAATGATTGGTGCTGAACATGTTTGGCATGAGGTTGCCGAGGGTTTGGCCTTCGTCTCCTTGACGACCACCACGGCGATTTCTACGCCGTCGTTGTTGTTTATCCTCGTCATCGTCTTCCTCCTCCTCGTGGTAGGTGCTGCCATTATGTTGATAGTGAGTGTTGCCATTGCCAGCATGCTCCACATCCACATCATCATTGTCGTCGTGGTCGTGGCCATTCACCTGTGCGTAGCCTCCACCGCCGTCATCATCGTCGTCGAAGAATGAGTTCAGTTGACGACGATCATTGTTGCTGAGAGAGAAGGGATTGGCGAAGGGATCATTCGACATGGTCTACCTACTGTCGAGGTCCTCCCAAAAGGCAGCGGATAGGAAGGGTCACTTCCGCCTCCGCTTCCGCCAAGAAAAGAAAAATGAGGTCTCTGTTGTTGCTATTGTTGTTGCTCAAAAAGGGGGGAATGGGATAACAGAGCGAGTTCAGGGGGCGGATACCGAATAATATTATTTATATGCAAGCAGATAAATTACGGGCGTACCCGCTAAAACGCCAAAATCAGCCGTTGGTGTGTGTACATTGTCAATTAGTTATCTTACCTCTAGAATGTTATTTCCTCCCTTTATTCTAGGAATAGCCTACAACCGAAACTGAGAGTGCGTCAGCTTCATTCATCTCTTGGGTTGACAAAGAGTTCTACAGAAACAGGGTCGTCTGACGTCTATGCATCACTTTGTACTCAAAAATGGTTTGCTATTGGAGGGCTCTTGCTCTCTTTGAGGTTGAGCAATACACCAAACAGTTGCAGCAGCAGTCGTTTCATTTCTCATTATTTTGCATAGACGGGGACCAAATTATTCTCGTTGATTTTGGCCATACAATGCACGGAGTGCAGATTTGTAAGATTTTGATCAATTATTATTGACAAGTATTATGTGACTCCTTCGGTATCTAAATTTTTTCCAATGCTTTGCTGTGCTAATTTTTCACTGGATAGGTCATTGAAATGTGTCATAAATGTGGATTAATTTACTTATGGAAGGTCATATATGTAAAATATGATGTCAGGCACAACTACAAGCTACTGTAATGCAACTACTATACATCATCGATCCCACCTGTTTGAATCCGAAACTTTGCAAATGGCTTGCAGCCCAGAGTGTTGTCAGATGAATGTTGCCCAATACTAAATTGTCTCTTTGATGACTTTCCATAGTGATTCTGTAGAGTGGCAGAAGCCACCTTCTTCTCCACAAGAGACAATCCTACTACAGAAGTATCGTTGTAAAAGTTGATGGATTGACTGGAAATATCATCATTTTGGCATGAGTCCTCTTCTAACCAGATACCAACATCAGAGACATGCCAATAACGCCCCATTGCAGGCTTGTTTTGGGTAAGTTTCCCTGTTATTGTTTTGTTGGATCCAGGTGTTTCATTTTCTAAGGAGCGCTTCGCAACTGACCCATTTGTGACAACCACTGCAAATCGACGGGGTTGACCTGGCATGTTGTACGTCTCCTCACCAGGATTTGGCGTGCTACTCTGCAAACGACCATCATGCGTTCTCGCCATTTGGCGCAGGGTCAAGGCAACCTGATTCGCAAGTGCAGCACCCGCATCGGTGGATAAATGATGGCCCAAGCAGCCAGACACTGAGTCTATGATAAGCAATGTTCCATTCATGCTCTCATTAAGTGCACTTCTTTGGATGCCATTTCCACCGATAGATGCCTCCTCATTGTCTATTCGAGCTAAAGCCGCTAGCAAAGAGTAACCATCTGGCACAGAAGTAACGCTCACACGGTCTAGTGCCTTTGATGCAACAAATTTTGCCTCTTCCTCCATCCGGTTTGTCATGGCACCTCCGTGACTTTGCATATCCCCATTGTCAGCAGTGGCAGCGGCAGAAGACCTCGCCAGCTCAAGTATAATTGTAAACAATCTCCGTGAAAGTGCCCTTCGACTATTGCCACCTGATATGTAATGGACTTGCAGTTTGTTCTCAAAAGCAGCATGGGCAGCAATGCTCAGGGCCAACTGTGTCTTTCCTGAGGAGGTTGGTCCCGAAAATTCAGTCACCATTCCAAATGGTATCCCTCCAGAACTAGGGGATGATTGTTGACTATTGTCGAATGAATGGCTATCATCCTGGGCCGGAATACTGTAAGGATATGGCAGGCTCAATGCATCACAGAATGAAGAATATGCAGAGTTAGGAGCCAATAGTTGATCCACGGCGCGACTGCCCGTCCTGATGCGATCCTTGGTGCTATCACCCTGGTCGTTGCCGTTGCGCCTCGAGCAAATATTCTTTAACATGATTGCCTTAGCGCACATGTCTAGTGCANCAGAATGAAGAATACGCAGAGTCAGGAGCCAATAGTTGATCCACGGCGCGACTGCCTGTCCTGATGCGATCTTTGGTGTTGTTACCCTGATTATCGCCGTCGCGCACCGAGCAAATATTCTTCAACGTAATTGCCTTAGCGCACATGTCTAGTGCAGTCATGGCACCTGCCATCAACGGAGGCGGGCGGAGTAAAGCAGCATTGTCATTGTCCTCTCGCTCCATCCCCGCTCTACCATCATTGCCGCCATCAGAACCATCGCGGATATGCGACCCAAAACTCTCATCTATGCAATACCTCGTCACCTCCGCTGCAACCTCAGCAGCATGGCGGCCATGTCCCGCAAATGGGTTGGAAATGATCCCCTCAGCAACATTGGCACGCATATCCTTGACATTGGCGATTGACGCGCCGAGGGCAGCAGAGAGCTGTGTCGGATCTCGCGACAGAATCGCCGACGGAGTACGAATGGTCGAGAACGATGCTGATTTTGCTGCCGTTGACGATGGAGGAGGAGGAGGGGAGTACGGCAGCACTCCGGCATTGTCATCACCGGCGATGTCATTGCCATCAGTAATTTCGTCCACTGCGCGCTTTCGTTTGAAGCCGGAGGAGAATTTCTTTGGTTGAAACGTTGGCATGTTGGTGTTAGTGTTGAAGAGCGATGTTTGAGACAATGCATACTCTGTTATCGTCGGGTCGCGATAGTGCCAGCAGTAGTTGTTGGCGGATCCCATGCCATGGTGACACTGTTTTGTGTTTTGTTTTTTGTTTGGTCGGAGGTCAGAGCTCGGAGCTCGGCCCATGCGTGGGCCATCATGGGCCCAAGTGTTTTTAGGTACAATACCTACAAGGTAATAACACTGGGGATGCTGGGGTCAAAATCCATCCATGCCACTTGCCACTTGTGACGAAAACGTTTTTTTCTGCATGCACGAATGCACGACGCTCGACCGCCGACTACCTCCATAAAACACCTCCTCCTCCCATCGATCGCCAACGGCAGGACGGCATGCCCCGAGTCTACTAGTGCCAATCGATGGGGATATCCCTCTATCAAGCATCCAGCATCCCCAGTGTTATTACTTTGATACCTACAACATTAGTTGGCAATATTTTTAGAGACAACTCGAGAGAACAAAAAATACAACTCGTGGAAGACTCTCTCACTTTGCTTGCCTTCCAAATCAATTGAAGGATATCGAATTGTACCCTGAGACCCCCATCTCCAGTCTTCTTCAATGCTGCCTATTTGCGAGCATTGGATTGCAAGTTTGGAAGTTCTACAAAGCGGCGCTGATCAAAGCATCCACAGAAAGAGACGTATTGTATCCTACTAATTTGAAGTTCAACTTCCTCCAAGACGGACTCCAAATCAATGTACTGTGCAGCACCATATGTAAAACACAATGCGAATGCAACTAAAACCATGCCCATAAGCTCCAAAAATGTGATGAAGATAGACCGTCGTGGATTTTATGTTGGACGGAACCAGAGGAGACAATGGGCGCTTTAGGCAGAGAACATCACCTACGAATGAACGGATGGTCATACTAAATTATAGAGTGACAAGAAGACTCAGTTGCTCTCACAAAACATACGATACCCTGAATAGAAAAAATCAAACGTTGCAATATTTTCTGTGGGAAACCTTTTAGGAAAAATAATGAATGACAAAGTTCTTTTGTACTAACTAAAACATGACTTGAATCCATGATTCTATTATCACATGATTCGCCCATGGAATAATCATCTCCAGAATCATTATTCCATCTGCTTTGATATTCATCATGCACTAGAGGACACCCGACACTCCAACTTGGCCCAAACACTCTGCAAGCTGATGCTCCAATGCAAAGCCATCACGGGGTATCATGATATGTATAATTTCACCCTCGTTAAGATGAGAGGGCGCAGAGAAGCCCCTCCCTTTGGTTATGCATGTTATGTGCTGTATTATTTTGAGGTGGTGGTTGGCAATGGCAATAATGGTGGATCCGAGAAGGGCCAAGGGCCAAAAAGATATTGGGATGGGAGTGGTGCACGCACTTGGATATATTGTATTGGTCGTGGTTGAATAGCTGGTGGTAGTACTGCAATGATAGGAACATTTTTGTTGTCTGACACCGACCACTAGATATTTCTTCATTCATGATATTTTCTTCTTTACATCATTTGCAGTATTGATGTTAACTTCAACTTCTTTTGGGATGCCCACCATCGTGCCAGCACCCACTGCACCTATTTGTCAGCAACGGCAGCAGGTTTTGCTGTTGATCTGTCGCATATGGTATGTTGTCGTCAGGTGCATAAGTTGTTCTTGAGGTGGAGGTGGTAATTTAGGTATATCCGTGCTATATCAGTTCACCAAATTCATCAAAACATCTCCAAAAATTGCTAATCACCAAGCTCAAGTACAGACTTTGTATTTGTGTGTGCATAAGAGTGCAACATTTGACACAAGGAAGCAACCAAGCTTGACAAGAGTGTAAGCAACCATGAGGGCATTCATGCTGTTGAAGGGATATGTGATAATTTGATGTGCCCCATGAGTACCGTCTTGATGTACTGAGAACTCTATTTCTAGGTAGGAATAGTAGGGAAAAATGCTTTTTCATTTGTTGTGTTTGGACACTGGAATTGGTACAAAAAGAGGGTATCGTACATACTCAAGACTTTGGTGCCACCTACTGCATCCCTACAGGGGTAACATATTGTAACAAGATATCCATTGTCCATATCAGTACCTAGGAATGACACCAGCTGCATGATGAAACTGGCCAAATCCCAGGGATACAGTATCGCTTTTGCACACCCACTTTCAAGGAGGAAAAGAGGGGCATTTTGGGGGGCGCCCCAAGGGCATATGAGATCTTTGATTGGGCGTTTGGCTCTGAGTGTCTGGACAATCTGAGGCTCAGCTGAACAGCCAGGTGATGAGCTCCTTGATTGGTTATGACCTGGCAAGTGGCCCTAGTAGCCATATAACTACTGAGTAATGAGCACTGATAGATGCCTTGGACAGTTTGCCAATGGTAGATGGTGGCCAAGAACGGTAGACGAATTGATGCATGTGCGTCATACCTTTTGTCCAAGGATTATACCCATATTATTGCTCAAGCACAATAGCAATACACAATATGGTTCTGGATTTGCTATTGAATGTATAATTCATGGCTTTTCTGTCTTCTCTTGGTAGCTTACATTGGTTTTCGGGTCTTCTAAGAATGCTTTTCTAATGATGGAGCACTACGATCATGATTTGGGTTGGTCATGGCATTGTTATGAGTGTGATTGGCTTGTGGGGCTGCGATAGGTGTACAGTGATCGTGCTCAGTCAATCTCAAGAGTCTTGGTGATTACAATTCTGCCACGTTTGCTCTGTGTTGTCAAGAGACAGGGAGATTATTCCGTCCCCGGAAGTGGAGAGTTTTGTAAATATGTGTTTGCATGTTTCAGTCCATTATGTCTTGCATGCACCAGCTCTTTGTCAATAGGACACCTAGAAACAACACTAGCTTCTGTGGGTCACTAGTTGCCTCCACTATGGTGTAAGGATAACCAACCATTGATGTGGAGATGTTTCAAAACATTTGTAGGCAATGCAGAACACAAACTTTTTGTAGCCAATCCATTTATATCATCATTTGCTCCCATCAAATCATACAGAGTCTGAAGATGTGTGTGTACCTTGACCAGATTACAGAAAGAATAAAGAAACTTGATTAGAATACTATTGAGAAAAATTGGCCTTATGATAGCTCAAACTAACTCTAGAAAGGTTATACAAAATAGAGACTCATATTCAACCTCACCTGCACATCTTTGATTACAAGATGGATGACCAGAATGAATGATCTCAGATTATGATGCCAATAGACTTTTCCTGTAATTTTCCCATCCACCATCACATGAAATGTTCAGGAGAATATTTTGCTGGTGGTTGTCGTTTTCTTGCCCCGAGTTCATTTTTCATAATTTGTTTCCTGTGGACACATTCTTTGTGATTGGTTGATTGCCACTCAACCCAAACATAATCATGCTCTCCTGGGTTGTCAGGATTTTCCAATTCATAGGCGAGATGCATGGTGTTCCCAATTTTGACATAAATTAGCTCCCCTGTCAGTCTTCTGAGATTGCAAATACCAGCAGTTCCAACTATACCAGCAGCTTTTGTAGTAGTATCAGGTATTTCTGTTTGAGATTGACAAGTCAAGCTGGCCATTTGGTTTTCTTGCTTCCCATTATTTTCAGTGCACAAATCATTATCTGTATCATCATCCTCAGTCAAGTCTATGACCTCTGTCTGCTTTGGCACCCCCTTACTTGATATGGTCCTGTCTCTGCCTCCTATATCTGATAAAGAAAGATTTAACTCACATTTATTCTCCACACTCATGAACCCTGGCAGCTGCTCAAGACCATGGTTCTTTTTAAGAGCTTTCCGACTAATCCGATGTACAGTCACCATATTATGGTGTTTGTTCTTTACTTTACGGACCTGTCTTTGGCAATAATGATTGACTAGTCAATTGTACACAGAATTCGAAGAGAATCAGGATTGAGAGCATTACACATATAGTAATATTTACGGAAAAAGGTACATGTGCACTCACAATCGTGAAACTTTCGTGTACCATCCACCGCATTTATCAACAATCATCCCAAGATATTGAAATGCAGATAATATTGATCTATTGTCAACAATAGTCCAATGATGCAGATGGCCTGCTGAGTTGTCTTCAGATATTTATTTGATGCATCTGCCCGTCTCTTGTTATCATACACCAAATGAGCTGTTCAATTTCAACACAGATCACCCTAAAAATGACGCCGCTAATAATTTCTGAGTATGTTTCAATACACCCACTAGAGTTATAAAAGTGCCCTCAACACCACCACATAGACCTGCAGCATGTTTACCTTTTGAATAGTGCAAAGGGGCAGAATACATGCGGAGCGTTTTAAGAAAATGGTGGGTCAGCAATGTCAAGATCCCGTAAAATTGGTTAGAATCATTGCTGATTTGGATCACTGGAACGTGCGGTAATTACACCCACCTAAGCGCCCTCAGCACAATCACATTACCCACTGGTGTAGTGGTGATCAGTTTTGAGCTTTGAACGGTGCAAAAACTCCAAAAACCCGCAGAGTTCTCACAAACCATTGATTTGTCAATGGCTAGCCCGTGAAAATTGTTAGAATTTCCAGCAATTTAAAACGTTGCACAGCGCGGTATTTAGAGCTATTCAAGCGCCCTCAGCGCCACCAAATCACCCACTGGTGTAATGGTGATCAGTTTTGAGCTTTGAACGGTCCAAAAAGTCCAAAAATCCGCTGAGTTGTGCTGTCGAGACGATGATGTGCACAGAGAGGAATATGCTTTCTCTCGAATGTTGCAATTGTATTGAATGCTGCTGCTTCTGTTGTTGTTGTTGTTATTGTTACTGCTGCTGCTCTCATGGTGATGTTGATATGCTGTATCCACAATAGGGCACACTTTGCCACACTGCATGATGCTGTGCAGGGCAGGGCACCTCCCTGGTTTTTATGTGAACTTTAGGACGTATGTAGGAATCAATACATAAAATCCATTGCAGAAATCTTCAACCAACTTCAATTGCAACACAGCTTCATTGTATCATTATCAAATGAATCCATACATGAAAGTGCAATACATTACAATATCTGTCAAGAATACAGTGAAATATCACTGCAATATATTTATCAACAGAGAAGCAGCAGTCCATCGTATGTCAATTACTATTAGAAATAATCCATCTTGTTCTGCGCAGATAGTTGCATACAACAATGCCAAATGCCACGAAGATGCTGCTCATTTCCTCCCAACAAATAAAAAGTAAGCAACAATTAGACATACTGTTATGTTAGCATCTCTATGACATCTCTATGACTTAAGTGTACCCTGAAATGTTCATCAAGGCAGCGTCGTGATGCAACGGCTACTCCGTATTCATGGCCCGCCTCAACAGTCCCGTTAACATTATTTGAATTGCCCTGTAAGTCTCAACCACATTTGGATTTACCCGTTCCCTCCTCCTCAAGGCCTGTGCTACTACAACAAGAGAGAGTCAATTGCAGTGCATCCTACTCCGGCCGGTCTCACTCCACAAAGCAGGCGCCCCAAAGACAAGTCAGGAAGTACTACGTAGTCAACCCAGCCACAGGGTTTTAAGTATCATGAGCTTCCAACAGAAGTCTACCCCACATATTTGCAATCAGAAACACTCTTGTACGACATATGCTCGCTGCAGCACTGATTAACAGAATCATGCATCTTCACCCAGCTCCCCGGCGGAGCTCCCTTACATGAAGAACCCTGACCGCGTTCGCAATCTTGTACACACTTGCCTATGCTCCAATCAACCCACCATTTGTAGGATACTTCACGATTTGATCCCATGCATAGACTCCTCGCCCAGCCGAAGTGGGTGGAGCAGCAGAGGGCTTGGGTTGTGTACCTGACAGTTATCCATGATGGCGCATTTCCGTCATTTTTGCACTTATTGGAGCCAGATTGATCGGGATACCTGGATCAAATAACATAATGGATATCAATGCTTTGGGATGAGAAAACGTACAACTTGTGACTTCGAGAAATATTTCTTTTTACTTGAACGTACCATTCTGCAGGTTGGGTTGGCTTGTTTGTGGGTTTCTCAGTAGGTTCGTTTGTAGGTCTAGCTGTGGTTGGCTGCAATACAAATTGTGAATTTTTGACATTAATAGTAGAGCTAATCAAACCTTAAGCAAACCCCGGCCTCACCTGTGCAGTGGGTTCTTTCGATGGAGAACTCGTTGGGCTTGGAGTGGTGGGCGGTGACGTTGGATGAAGAGTCATGGGAGATGCAGATGGGGCCTTGGAGGGAGGTGCTGTTGGCTGTGCATGATTGGCAAAAGTATAAGGATATGGTGGGTCATTTTTATTGAATATCCATAAAATCTATTACAGCCTGTTACAATACCAATTCTCTTACCTGGTCTGTGGGTGGCTCAGTTGGACTGGAACTTGGACTCAACGTCGTTGGCGCAGTAGATGGCTCTTTGGATGGGCTTATTGTCGGCTAAACAACGGCACATTGCAAAACATAAGCATAAAGTATTTGAGGCTGGCATGAGACACAACAGAGGCCCATGATTCATTTAAACAAGTCTTGCGATCTCTACTCTTACCTCATTTGTGGGTGCCTTTGTTGGAACAGATGTGGGACTTTCTGTTGTAGGAGAGGCGGTCGGGGCTTTCAATGGGCTTGTTGTGGGCTGAGCATGCACAAGTGCCATTGAATTGATGTCAATGATTTTGTATTAGACCACGAGCAAATCAAGTCAGCTTTGTACTGTAGAATCAAGTCAATAACAGCTTAAAAGGGAACACCAACGTGTTACTCACCGGACCAACAGGTGATGCGGTTGGAGTAGAAGTCGGACCAAGGGTAGATGGCGACGCGGAAGGAGATCTAGAAGGAGAGACAGAAGGGGCTCTGGATGGGCCGGTTGTTGGCTACGATGCACACATAATAATTATTTTCATGTAACGGATCACAACAGATATCCAGAGTCCAAAATGAGTACAACTGGCAAATAAAAGCTAGCCCATACTCTCTAAATAAAAATCATAGTGCCAATACAAATATGTTCTTACCTGACTCGTGGGCAACTCGGTCGGGCTGGAGCTTGGACTTGAT
This sequence comes from Thalassiosira ordinaria, assembly GCA_036939695.1. Taxonomy (NCBI): domain Eukaryota; phylum Bacillariophyta; class Thalassiosirophyceae; order Thalassiosirales; family Thalassiosiraceae; genus Thalassiosira; species Thalassiosira ordinaria. The sequence goes on along the minus strand of JALLOX010000139.1, from coordinate 2,567 downwards.
GTCGTGGGAGACACAGAGGGAGGTTTGGATGGCATTTCCGTGGGCTGGACATGTGCAATGTTTATAAATGAACCACAATTCATGTTTGATTACATGGAAATCATGATTGGGTGAGTTGATAAGTGAAAGCAGAACACAAAATCATAAAAGGACCAATGAACGGGTTGTGGCAGATCAAATCCCATCCAAGAAGAGCAGCACAACAACATCAAAATCCACTTACCCCCTGTGTCGGCTCCTTCGTGGGCTCCTTGCTCGGCTCCATCGTCGTGGGAGCACTCCGTTCAATCATCTCTGACCTTTGACACATCTTTGCCGGCACCTGACCCATCTCCGGCGTCGTCCCACAAGTCTGCGGACAAAGCAATATATTCGGATACTGGTTGCAACACGAGGCATGGCAGTGCGTCGAGCAGGAGGGCCTTGACCCCTCGTACAATGGCAGTTGGTCGCTATATTCCAACGGAACTGGAAGTTCTGAGGGGCTAGTGCCACATTCTAAGTCACCCATACATTCGTCATCACTACTACATTCTCCCAATGCATACTCCCAGCATTTACATTCGGTAGAACAAAGCGTGTCCACTGTAACCGAGGCAAACCCTCTCGAGCCAGTGCTACATTGGTACAAAAGTCTCAATTGCCGCACATCATTCGCGCTCATCCGTACCCTCTGCCCCATAATCTCATGAGGCTCCAATGTTCGTAATGGAACAATCGTGGGGCCAGTACCATCGCTAAAGGCTCCGGAAGGATAGTGCATAATGCTACCATAATCATACGGACTCCCCAAAGAATTGATAGTGGTCATCTTGCCAAAGTTGTGCTCTCGGCCATCGACAATGTTGTCATACAAAATTTGTACGTGGTCATCTCTATCCGGACGGGATTGTTCGTGCCAGAACCCTAGTGCGTGTAAAATTTCGTGAATGATGCTACTCAAATGTTGCTCGTACCGACACCATCCCAAGTAAACACTGGTGGGGTTGCCTCGACCAATGTTTGCAGCACAACCAATGTTAGAATTGTATCGAAAGTATATGTATTGACTTTCCGAAGATGTACGCGATGAAAAGGAAAGCACACCCGAAGAGTCTTCAAGCGTGCTTAAAGCAAGTTGGATGGTATCCAATGTTTGTGGAGGAAAGTTTGCTCCCGGATCAATCGCGTAGGGAATGCGTAGCTTGCCATCGGATTGGCGTAAGGGGGGAATGTTCCATTGCCGATGTGCCTCGTTGGTAACTCCCAGCTTTCGTCGCTCTGTCGTGGTCGAGGCGTCCTCTTCCTCTAATTCATCCTCCTCTTCGGGGCATTCCTCGAAGACAAACCCATCGTTTTTCAACTCATCGGCAAACTCGACTCCATATTTGACTGCTACATCTTGATAACATAGGAGAAGGCATGATTCAAACAAGTCCGCGTGATCATGATCATGAGTATGATCATCATGGCCAAAGTCTAAATTGTCAATGTGATAACTATGCCCATGGCCATTGACATCCACACTCTGCAGATCATACCCGCCCATGCCTACGTCGTCTGCATCGGTCTGAGTGTAAGAGTAGTCGCCAGGAACGACCGGATCGAGCATAAAGTGGTGCGCGGAAAAATCAGCATGATGACGTTGCTCCATTGAACTGCCGACACTCATCACTATTGGATTCTCGTCATGTCCGTCGTGAATGGGTGGACCGTCGTGGCGACGAATGTGGTGTTGCACATCCTCCACCTCCGCCTCAAAGTTACCGCTAGTGTCGCTGTCACTGCCATGAGCAGTGGCCGCGCCGAGGCCGATTAGGAAGAGTATGCCGCTGTGTAGTCGTCGTGGTCCCCTCATTATTTTATAGCAATGAAAAATGAATGACAATATATTATTTCGAGAGGGGGAAAGCGGGGCTGCTCTGGCAGGGTTATTAGTATGCCGGGCGCAGGGAGTGGGCCGGATTTTGCACGGACTCGAGGGAATGATGCAACTAACTCACAATAGAGAGAGATGACCTTCAGTGCACAACATCTGTGTTACTGCGTTGTTATTGCTGCTCAGAGCGAGGGCAGTTGCTGCCATACCAGCATACCACAATACAATAGCCAATTTCTCTCTTGCATTGTGCCAGTGCCATTGCCATTTTGCAAATATTTTGCTCGGCCCCTCTCCTCAATCAGATCAGACTCTTCCTTCCAACTGCTTCGCGAATTCGTGATTGCTGTCGCAACGTGGATAAGAACGTCTACCTAGCTATCCGGCCGAATGTCTCAACACGAATATTATTCATCTGTGTATGTAAAGCAAGACATACAGTTGAGAAAATGAACAGACAGAGATACTGTCGTAACAAAATGGTCAGTTTATCACCTTAGGACGTAGCAGCTGAAGCTAAAAGCTATAAAAGCGTTTCAATACAGTCTGCGACAACGCGGGCTACAGGCACCACAAGAACTCCTGCGCGCAGTTTGTTGTAGCACAGACAGTAGATAGATTGGGCCTTCCCGCCAAAACCAACTTCGGGTATCGTTCCGCACAAAACTACGCGTAAATTTTTCAACTCTCGTGCCACAAGCTACACAAA
>JALLOX010000138.1:0-15185 GCA_036939695.1 Thalassiosira ordinaria | reverse complement strand
GACTGCTTGATCGAAAGCTCATCAACCATGCTATCGATCCAGCATGCCGAAACCGCGGTCGCAAATGCCGGTCTAGATCGTATTCTTCATTTCCCAGCATGTACACAAATAATTTATCATTGTTGCTCTTCGATGCCTGAAATCGTGTCGATCTCATTATTTCATGCTTTCGACACCTAGAGTATTTACTCACAATGTCGATCAATGTATAGGATCGAATAGAAGACGGGGGGGTCGTTTGAGTCATGGTGATCGATGTCATATCGACTACTCCCCCTGGCAACTGGCAAGCCTGTCAGGAGTCAGGATTTCTTTTGGCTTTTGAGCTCTACTTTTGTAGAGCACTTCAACTCTGTGTGGGGCATGCATATCAACATGCAATAGCAACATCATCTTTCTCTAGCATTCAGGAAATACCCAACTTTTTACTGCTCAATTGATAATCATAGACTACATATATTATCAACGTCCTCATTTGAATTAAAGACATGGGAGAGTAATGAATAGAGGGAGATAGAGGGGGAGTAACGAATAGATAGGAGACCAAGCAATTTCAATTGGTACTGACCAGTTGGTGAATACTGGTGAGGTTATTACCTGAATGCAGCATGTATTGTAAATTAGATATATCTCTCATTCTCCAAACAACTAATAATTCTTCTCCGACACAGGCATATCTTCTTCTTTCTTCCACTGATACTTTGTCCTCTGTCTCTCTTTGAAGGGAATATGCACGCCCAGCAGTGAAGAAGGACCCAGAAAAAATATCATGACCAATACCAAAAAAATGCAGGTAGTCTTCCCTTCCCCTTCTCTTGTTTACTCTGTTGATGCGGATCAAACTTGATGAATTCACTAAGATCTCGTCTTCACTCTTCCCAGTCAAGTCAACGTCATTGTTGCTTTCGCATCGGCGTGATCCTTACTCGCCCAAGTTGTTGCCAAGTGTTGCCTCAAAAGGCTCCGGCTAGGAGAGGGCTGACACTTTCCTTTCGATCTGGAAACTCCTTTGAAATTTTTGAAATTTTTCGAATCGACAAGATTCGAAATTTAAAACTCTCTTCCTGGAAGAGAGCACTCTCCTTCTTCCTTCCACGAGAAGCGGAGAAGAATCCGAAAGCAAATGAACTTAAGTGGAATTTTAGACGGAGAATCAGAGACTTGAAATGGTAAGCTTGGTTACGACCTGTGTGGTCCTTGGGCAATCTCAACGGCCAAAATTCGTTTTCTTACCAACTCTAATATCTTTTTACGCGCGCAGCAACAACCGCCAGAAATGCGGTGGTCCAATCCCCGCTGTATGGGCGATGTTCCATCTAAGCGATCTGGCCACTCCCTAACCGAGACCGGCAACGGCATGGCCTATCTATTTGGGGGCGTAAGCATGTCCTACGAAAATAGCATCAAGAGTTCCAAGGCAAGTGCCGACGAAGCCTCCGTTGCAGATCCGGACTTGGACGCGCTTGATGATATCAACGAGTCATCTGCATCAGAGACCAAGGTCAAGAAGAGGCATCGGCCTCGCTCTGGCCCAATGAATGACATCTTCCGCCTAGATTTGACCGGTGGCGGATCTCCAGATAGCGACTTGTATTGGAGCAAGATTGAGCATGCGGCAGATGCGGTACAACCTCAAGCAAGATGGCAGCATACGGCCAACTTTATCGAGACTTTGAATGGTATCATTGTTTTTGGAGGCTATGGAGAGTCATCTACACTTGAAGGAACGTGTCGCCTGAATGACATTTGGTTATTTGATGTTGAATCTGAGGCGTGGTCCAGGCCGGAGGCAAACAACGCTACTCCAAATAGCTCGGAATCCTGTTCTTCTCCTTGGACATCTGGACCAGTGAGCAAAACGTCGCCATCACCTCGTGGCGCACATGCAGCTGCTGTTGTAGGCGGTGACACCTGCCTCGTCATCTTTGGTGGCTATGGAGGAGGTGGATGCCACACAAGGCGTGATCTCAATGACTTGTATGCCTTCCACATCCCAACCTCTCGGTGGTTTTCGGTCACCACAACCGGGTCACCTCCAGCAGCTCGATCAGGACATGGGGCTCTCTCGAGTTTGGCCTCAAATAGCTGCCGTGATAATCTCTTTGTCATGGGTGGATGGAGCGCCTCTCAACAGTTTGACGACGTGCATATTTTGGAAAATGATGGGTCCACATTAACGTGGAGCAATGTTGACACTGCCTCTGGCCCTGACAGTTGGGGTCCTCGACGATGGAACTTTGGATCCATTTCAGTCAAGGCTGTCCCCAATTGGAAGATCTTCGTCTTTGGAGGAAACTCCGGGGACCTTGATCAGACTCGGCCGCAAGGATGGCGTCAAAACAACATTCAAGTCCTAGAATGTGGTTCATTGTCAAAACCAGATGACCCGAGTAAGGAATCATCTGGTCTTGCGGAGAGTGCAATATCTTGGGTCCGACCGGATCTTGTTGGCTCAAGTCCAAGCCCTCGCTCCGATACTCCAATCATCTACTCCAAAGACTTGGGAAAGATCTTTCTGTTTGGTGGCTGGTCTGGAAGGTGGCACGACGATATCTTCACATGCGACGTTGCAGATATCGTTGGCCCGCCGTACAACATTTTCACTATCAAAGCGGTGGACTGGGCGGAAGCAACAAGCCCCATCACCGGTGGTGTGCCCCTGGCAATATGTGGGCAAGGATTTGAGGCCTCTTCTGGTGGTTCTTCGAGTGCACTTGTAAAATTTGCGTGCCCCAAAGGCTTCATTGAAGTGACTGGTGATCTGAAAGGTGATAGGGATATTGTGTGCACGGCGCCTGATTTTTTGAAGTATGGCCCAGACGAGCCAGTAGAAGTGACTGTCAAGATTGGCCCGAACCGATTCACAAACAATGCCCTTCCATTCAGCTTCTTCTCAGTGACAGATGCCTCGCAAACAGTGGCTTTTGGGCCCGGTCTATTGAATGGTGCTGGATCAAATAGGGAAACATCATTCATCATCCAAGCAAAAGATGAATCCTCAGAGGACCGTGTCTGCGGTATGGATGAGTTCAAAGTCATTATCAGGAATCTTCTCGAAGAGCCTAGTGGCGGAGGAAATGCCTGGACCCATATGGCCCAGCTTCGAGAAAACAATGCCGTCGGTATTATTGCCGCCACAAAGCTCAAAGCAAGGGCTATGAGAATAAGAAGGAAGCTTGGTGACGACCCGATTCCTCATGAATTGGAAGATTGCAACGATGGGACCTACATTGTCAAGTTCACACCTCCGCAAGACGGATATTATCAAATCGATGTCAACTTTAAAGGAACATTTCAAGGAAAGAGTGGGCCAATCCGTGGGTCTCCATTCACAATGCATGCAATATCTACGGATGATGACAATGCAAACAAGTTGAATGGATCCGTGCTCCACAATGACATTGAGGCCTTCATTGCCAACCTGAAAAAATCTTCCTCAACGATTACCAAAGGACTTGGAAAATCAGTATCAAACGATGATCTCCGTTCTCTTCTCTCGGTCAAGGAACACCTCAGAACCCTTGCACAGAGTAAGGAGAAGATGGAAACTGGCATTGCTGCCAATCGAGCGGCTCTCCTCTATCTGAAAAAACATTCCCTTGCCATTCCTTCTTTGGGTAAATTGATCAAAGATCTGGAGACAGAGGCATCTTCATGGGATGCGACAAAGGCAATTGTCCCTGGAACTCTTGAGAGAATCTCGGATGTCGATCAAGTATGGAGAGAGAAGATTCGATTCAAGGTTGAAGCTTATGAGAAGGAACTTGAAGGAAAGCATGGATTGTTTCATAAGTCACCCTTTTGGTTCTATTATCGTAAAAATGATGATGGGACCATGTCCAAGTTGGGAGAACAGGCTGCAAAGGTCTCAATGATGGAGGCCGAGTCGGAGCTCGAGAGCGAGAAACGGAACCTAGAAGAGAATGCCCACCTCTGCGGTATCTTTGAACTAGATGGACTCATCGATGCAAGCCGAAAGCACGTTAATGAGATGAAGGATGATCTGAAAGCTATGGCAACATTATGGGAAGTGGCCAACAAGCTAGAAATGTTCATTACCGCATCGAAGGAGTTGGTTTGGTCAGGTGTGGATCTAGAATCTGTTGAGGATGGCGCCAAGGCTCACTTGAAAAATGTGAAGCAATTGGATAAAATCACACGTTGGAGTGATGCCTTTCAATCGCTGGACAAAATCTGTAAGGACTTCCTTGCTACGATTCCTCTCATTGTTCTATTGGGATCAAAGTGCATGAGGCCACGACATTGGCAGGCCCTTAAAGAAGCCACGAGTGCAAAAGATTTTGTACCTCCGTGTGATAATGAGAGCATGCTCCTGGGCGAAATCTTGCAACTCGACCTCATCAAGTTTAGCAACCAAGTCGAAGAAATTTGTGACCAGGCCGCCAAGGAAGACAAGATGGAAACGTCCCTTGCACAGATTGATGAAAGATGGTCATCTATCAATTTAACCATGACCCCTTACCACAAGAAAGATGGTGACTTGGAAGAAGATGTGCCTCTGCTTGGAATTGGCGAAGAAGATTTTGAGTCATTAGAGAATGATCAATTGGTCATCCAAGGCATGATGGCCAGCCGCTACCTTGCACAATTTGAGCAGGAGGTCAATGCATGGCAAAAGGCACTTTTCAATGTCAACGAAGTGTTCCTCCTTGTAGGTGATATTCAAAGGACTTGGTCCTACTTGGAACCATTATTTATCCACTCTGACGAGGTCAAGAGGGAGCTGCCCGAGGATGCAACTCGGTTCGTCACCATAGATATTGACACTCGAAAGGTGCTGCACAAGGCTTGGGATACCAAAAATGTCAAGACTGCTTTCAATGAAAATGGTCTCATGGATAAACTGGAAGGGATTCAAGAGCAGCTCGACATTTGCAAGAAGAGCCTAGCAGACTTTCTTGATGGAAGGAGGCATCAGTTCCCGCGCTACTACTTTGTTAGCGAGGCTGACCTACTTGATATTTTATCGAATGGCGGCACACCTGAGAAGATTTTGCCTCACATACCCAAGGTGAGACTTGCCATGTTCATGTTTTGATCAACTCATACCTCGAAAATACACAACCTGACTACAATGTTTTGCTCCTACCATCAGATTTACCTGTCAACAAAAACACTCACTCTTTCGGGCGAGAAACTACCTTCAGGGCGACCTTGTGCCACGGAGTTTGTTTCTGGCGTCGGGTCAGAGACTTGCGCATTTGAACCAGCTGTTCCTCTAGAGGGAAAGGTTGAAATATACATGCAAACTATCCTCAACGCCCAAAAGAAGTCTATTTTTGAGACCGTGAAGCGTAGCCTTGCAAGGTATGATACTCAGCCTAGACCAGAATGGATCTTGGCAAAGGATGCGACATCTAGACCCCTTGATCCAGCGCAGACTACGCTCATTGTGTTGGCAATTAATTATGTCAAGGAGGCAGAGGAGGCATTGACGGCTGTGAGCAATGGCGCATCTGACGCTCTGACAAAATTTTCCGCGAAACAAAAGGATCAACTGTCTGACCTTGTCAAGCTGACTCAATCCGACCTCTCGAAAGGAGATCGCACGAGGGTGATGGTATGCATCACCATGGATGCGCATGCACGAGATATTGTTGAGAAAATGGTCCGCAGCAATGTGGATACTGTAGACTCTTTCATGTGGCAATCACAGCTCAAGCACAAGTTCCGTGTACCTCCAGCTCATGCTCGGTATCAAGGAAGAGACCCAACTCTACGCGGCGAAGGAGGGGAGCGTGCCGAAGTGGCTATTTGCGATGCAATCTTGCCTTACGACTATGAATATTTGGGCAACGGCCCAAGGCTCGTCATCACTCCTCTCACCGACAGAGTCTACGTCACTGCTACCCAGGCCCTCAATCTCAAGATGGGATGTGCCCCTGCGGGTCCAGCCGGAACGGGAAAGACAGAAACTACCAAAGATCTCGCCAATGCTCTGGCAAAGCTTATATATGTCATCAACTGCTCACCGGAGATGGACTACAAGGGATTGGGAAATATTTTCAAAGGTGTTGCGTCCAGTGGAGCTTGGGTTTGCTTTGATGAGTTTAATCGACTCATTCCTGAAGTCTTGTCAGTATGCACAGTTCAGTTCAAGTCTGTTTGTGATGGCATTGCTGCAGATGCGACCCGGATTCGCGTAGAAGGAGACGAGATCAATCTCGATCCAACCTGCGGCGCGTTTATTACAATGAACCCAGGATATCTAGGACGATCCGAGCTACCAGAAGGTCTCAAAGCTCTCTTCCGGCCAATGACTGGTGAGTGATAACATGATACGTATTTATTATTTATTGTCTCCTTCTCTTTTGATCATGTCTGTTCACCTTTTTCGTTCCCAGTCATGGTACCCGATCTTATTTTGATTTGCGAAAACATGTTAATGGCTGAAGGATTCGTGACTGCCAAAGCACTGGCATCCAAGTTCTTTTGTCTCTACTCATTGTTAAAGGCACTTCTCTCTGCTCAGCTACACTATGATTGGGGCCTTCGAGCAATCAAGTCAGTTCTTGTTGTTGCTGGTGGCTTCAAAAGAGCGGAACCGACGCTCGCAGAAGATGCTCTGTTGATGAGGGCCTTGCGAGATTTCAACATACCAAAGATTGTGCGAGAGGACGAAGGTGAGTGATAACATGATACGTATTTATTATTTATTGTCTCCTTCTCTTGTGATCATGTCTGTTCACCTTATTCGTTTCCATCAATCGCAGTCGTCTTCTTTGGTCTACTTGGGGATCTCTTCCCCGGTCAGGATCCTCCACGAAAAAGGGACGAATCTCTTGAGAACTATGTCAAACAGGCATGCACAAACCTCGGCAATGATCCTGACGAAACCTTTTGCCTGAAGGTTGTCCAAACTGAGGAGCTACTTGCAATTCGACACTGCGTTTTCATCATGGGTCCAGCAGGTGCAGGAAAATCACAATGCTGGCGCACTCTCAAAGAAGCACGGAATCTACGCAATCCTGAGATGCCAACAAAAGTGGTTGATGTCAACCCTAAGGCTGTCAAGACAGAGGAGTTGTACGGATATATCAGCATGGCAACGAGGGAGTGGAGAGATGGGTTGCTGTCAAATGTGATGAGGCATCTATCAGGAATCCCAAATGAAGAGCCAAGTGAGTCTCTTGGTTTCATCCCATACGTATTTATTGAGTTCAATCACTTTGCTTATTCAACACTGGATTGTTGATCATTTATAGAGTGGATCATTTTGGACGGAGATCTTGATGCCAACTGGATCGAATCAATGAACTCAGTTATGGATGACAATCGAATGTTGACCCTTGCATCAAACGAGCGAATCCCCCTCCTTCCTCATATGAGAATGATATTTGAGATTAGAGACCTCAAGCATGCAACTCCAGCCACAGTGTCTCGTGCGGGTATTCTATACATCTCTACCGATGAAGGGACTCAGTGGAAATCTCTCATTAATAGTTGGATAGCCAAGAAGGCATTCCCTGATGAGACGGCTGGTGTTCTCAAGACGTTCTTTGACAAGTATATTTCGAAGACTTTGCTTTTCATGACTATTAACACCAAGAGTGTCGTTCCAGTCGAGGACATGAACAAGGTCCAAGTTCTTCTGAATATGCTTGATGGCTGCCTGAATGATGACAATATCACCAAACCAGAAACCCTTGAGATTGCTTTTGTTTATTGCGCCGTTTGGGCACTTGGCTCGACTCTCTGCGTGGCCGATGATGGGACAGATTACAGGAAATTGTTCAGTGAGTGGTGGCGAGGGGAGTTCAAGGATGTTAAATTCCCATCACGTGACACGGTCTTCGATTACTGGCTTGACCCTGAGGTTAATACATTTGATTCTTGGACAAAGTCACCCTTCTTTTACTCGGTTAACTTTGATAGCAGCAAGGTCTCGATGACACAAGTGACTGTGCCCACGCCCGAAACGTGCTCTGTCGCCTACTGGATGGACATGATGGTGAAGATGCGCAAGCCGGTGATGCTTGCTGGTCCTGCGGGGACTGGAAAGACTCAACTCGTTGGTGGAATGATCAACAAGTTCAATCCATCAATCTACACAAGCACCACAATCAACTTCAACTTCTACACTACGTCTGCTGTCTTGGCGGACACAATGGCAATACCCCTCGAGAAGAAGACTGGCAGCAATTATGGGCCACCCGGAACAACCAAGCTTGTGTACTTTGTTGATGATTTGAACTTGCCGGAGGTAGATTCTTACAATACTCAATCCGCCATTGCACATCTACGCCAGCACATGGAATATGAGCATTGCTATGACCTTCAAAAGATGACACTGAAGAACATATCCAATACGCAAGTTGTTTCTTGTATGAATCCCACGGCTGGGTGCTTCAACATTAACCCAAGACTACAGCGGTGGTTTGCCACGTTTGCAATTGGTCTTCCTGGCTCAACCTCACTCTTGACGATATACCAAACATTCCTTGACGGTCACCTCCAAAACTTTACAGATGAAGTCAAGGGCCAAAGCACCAACCTAATCAAGGCAGCCTTGGGGCTTCATTCGCTGGTCTCTAGCACATTTCGCAAGACTGCAACCAACTTTCACTATGAATTCAACATACGGCATATTAGCAATGTATTCCAAGGTTTACTGGTGTCTGCACCCGAACATTTCCAATCGGCAGAGAAGTTCACGCTCTTGTGGCTTCATGAAAGTGAGCGCGTTTATGGAGATCGCCTCGTATCGATTGAGGACCTGACAAAGTACAATGCTCTTGCTCAGTCCCAATGCAAGAAGGTGTTCCCATCATTTCCCACTGCAAAGTATTATGCAAAAGAAAATGCAGACCCACTCTTGTTCTGTCACTTTGCTGAAGGGATTGAAGACAATGTCTACAATCAAGTTCCCAGCTTAGTTACAATGAACAAGGTTTTGGAGGAGGGGTTGAAGGAATATAACGAGACAAATGCAACCATGGACTTGGTTCTCTTTGAGGATGCCATGAAGCATGTTGCCCGAATCGTCCGCATAGTCCGCAATGAAGGTGGGCATGCATTGCTTGTTGGTGTTGGAGGAAGTGGGAAACAAAGTCTTGCGAGACTTGCTGCCTTCATTTGTGGGTACGATGTGAAGCAGATTGTCATCAGCAGCACATACTCAATCAATGATTTGAAGGATGATCTGAAAGGAATGTACAACAAGGCTGGTATCAAGGGAGAGGGTGTCATGTTCCTTCTAACTGACTCGCAAATCACCAACGAGCGGTTCTTGATTTACATAAATGATTTGTTGGCGAGTGGAGACATTCCTGACCTTTTTGCAATCGATGAAGTTGATGCCATTGTGAACTCTGTCACAAGCCGCGTGAAGGCAGAGGGTATTGTGCCGGACCGTAAGAACTGTTGGGATTATTTCATTGGCCAGATCCGCAAAAACCTTCATGTTTGTCTATGCTTCAGTCCTGTTGGAGATGGCTTCAGAAATCGAGCACGACGTTTCCCAGCTTTGGTCAACTGCACCGTCATTGACATGTTCCAGCCCTGGCCGAAAGACGCCCTGTTTAGCGTAGGCAAGAAGTTTTTGAGTACTGTGGACTTGGGCACTGACAAGGAAAGGGATGTTATTGAGCGATTTTTGCCATTCTCTTTTGATGCGGTCAACAAGGCTACCATTGAATATAAGAAGAAGGAAAGGAGGAGTGTTTACACAACGCCAAAATCATACTTGGAGCTCATCAAGCTTTACAAGATTCTATTGGAGGACAGCCGAAGTGATGCGTCGGCTGCAATCACGCGTCTGGAAAATGGACTCGCCAAACTCCGCGAAACAAGTGAGGGTGTAGCACAGCTGGAGCACGACTTGAAGGGCATGCTTGAAGATGCAGCCACAAAGAAGGAAAGGGCGGAGCAAATTGCAGAAACTGTAAGCAAGGAGAAGGCCATTGCCGAAGTAGAAACCGCGAATGCAAATGTAGAGAAGGAGCAGGTAGCAAAGATTGCAGAGGAAGTGGGCAAGAAGCAACGAGATACTGAGAATGACCTCGCCAAGGCTGAACCGGCAGTTGAGGCTGCCATGAGTGCGCTTGATACTCTTGATCAAAAAGATTTGAGCAGTTGCAAGGGAATGCTCAAGCCACCCCCGAATTTGGACGAGGTCTTTGCTGCAACAATGTGTCTCCTTGCAGGTATCATGCCTAGTATCGTTGTGCAGAAAAGCGGTAAGGTGAAGGATGTGAGTTGGGATGCTGCAAAGAAGCAGCTAATGGGCAATATCAAAGAGTACATGGAGAACCTCAAGGCTATTAAAGCACATGTTGACGATGGCACCATTAATCCCAAAAACTTTGAGGAGGTCCGGAAATACATTGACAAAGACTATTTCAATGTTGAGACTATCAAATCCAAAAACCAAGCGGCTGCCGGCTTGTGCTCCTTTGTTCTGAATATTGTTACATACTATGACATTGTCGTCACAGTGGAGCCCAAACGAAAAGCGCTCGCCGAGGCAAATCAACAACTCACAGAGGCCAATGAAAAGCTCAAGAGCGTAATGGAAAATGTTGCTGCGTTGGAAGAAAAACTAGCACAACTGACTGCAGACCTTGAAGAGGCAAATGCGAGCAAGAAAGAAGCAATGGACGCCGTTGCTGGAGGAGAAAGGAAGCTCAATCTTGCGCAGAGGTTGACAAATGCTTTGAGCAGCGAAAATCAGCGATGGGCAGAAAATGTCATTGTTCTGAAGAAGAACGAAAAGCTGTTGACTGGAGATGTGCTCCTGGCTAGTGCTTTCATCTCTTATATTGGACCTTTCACAAAGCCGTTCCGCATGCACCTCATGGAGAAAGTGTTCAGGCCGTTTCTTGAGCGCGAGTTTGGCAAGATATCTAATGAATTGGGAGAGGATTACACAACGCCTATGAGCGCAGATGCAAATCCAATTACGACCTTGACAACACCCGCAGAGGTGGCGCAGTGGAACGCAGGTAAGTTAGCAGTGATGGATACCTCTTTTGTTTTGATCACTGACACATCACAAGCAATCTCACCCTGCTCTCGCGATGCCACAGATTCACTACCTGCAGATGTAGTTTCAACTGAAAATGGCTGTCTCGTGTGTAACTCTTCGAGAGTAAGTTGTTGTTGCATCTATCATATATTTTCAAATGAGCATCACATCTAACGCTTCTTATATTTTTATCAATTCAGTGGCCACTCATCATAGACCCCCAGCTGCAGGGTATCAAATGGATCAAGCAAAAGGAAGGTGGACCAGACCGAAACTTGCAGATTGTACGCCTCGGCCAGAAGGATCTCATACGCAAGCTTGAGATTGCCCTGGAAAATGGATACACAATTCTCATTGAAAATCTTGGAGAGACGATTGATGCGGTCCTCATGCCTGTTATTCAACGAGCGTTTATCAAACGAGGGACAAAGCTCTTCATCAAACTTGGCGACAAGGAGTGTGATTTCCATCCAGATTTCCGTCTATATCTCCATACCAAGTTGAGCAACCCTCACTACCCGCCAGAAATCCAAGCTGAAACAACTCTCATCAACTTCACTGTTACAATGGCTGGTCTGGAAGATCAACTCTTGAATTTGGTCGTTGAAAAGGAGCGCCCAGACTTGGCTGCCCTTTCTAATGAGCTAGTTTCTCAACAAAATGGATTCACCATCAAGGTAGGATTTCAATCGGCATTTGTGCCTCTGTGTCATTTATCTCCTCAACTGACTTATGCAACCATCTCCGTCGATTACAATTGTATTGAATTTCTTTTTTCCGCCCACTCAAGATGAAACAACTCGAGGATGACATACTGAGCAAGTTGGCCAATAGTGAAGGTGAAATCACTGAAAATGTTGCTTTGATTGAGTCACTCGAGGAGACCAAGCGCATCAGTGATGACATCCAGCAGAAGAGCGAACTAGGGCTGAAGACCCAGAAAGACATTTTGGTGGCATCGGAGAGATATCGATCAGTTGCCAACCGCAGTTCTCTCCTGTTCTTCTTGATGACAGACTTGGTCAAGATCCATACTTATTACATCTATTCATTGGCTGCATTTCAACAAGTATTTTATAGAGGTATAGAAATATCAGGAAGCCCCACCTCAGGCAATACTGAGCCGGGAGAAGGCGAGGAGGCTGTGGGGGAAGTAGATGTGTCAGCAAGATGTGATCTGTTGCGTCGAAACATCACATTGTGTGTCTTTAATTATATTCGGAGAGGTTTGTTTGAGGTAGACAAACTGACCGTGGCAACGTTGCTAACGCTGAAAATTCTTGTCAATGATGGCAAAATGGAAGCCAGTGAAGTTGATTTCTTGATCAACGGAGGCACTTGCATGGATCCAGGTAATATGGGTCCGCTACATGAGTGGATGCCTGAGAGCATCTGGCGCAAGGTAAAAGCCCTGGAGAGTATGCCTCGTTTCAAGGGCATTGGTGATAGTATGCAAAGTGATAGTGATGATTGGGGGAGCTACTTTGACGTTGAAAAGGTTGAAGAAGCGGAAATTCCTGGTGAATTCAAGGAGAAACTGAACGCTCTCGATAAATTGATGCTCCTTCGAGCTATGCGTCCTGATAGGCTCATCAATAGCTTAGCGAGCTTTGTTGGGGATACAATGGGGAAAGAGTACGTTTCACAAAAGCCATTCAACATGGTCTCGACCTTTGAAGAAACAAGTAAGCGAACACCAGTCTTTTTTGTCCTTTTTGCTGGTGTCGATCCAACACCTTGGGTTGAAGGCCTTGGGAAGGAAAAGGGGATTAGTGCCGAGAACAAACGTTTCATCAATATCAGTATGGGCCAGGGACAAGAAGGACCAGCTGAAGCGATAGTCAAGAGATTTGCCCAGGAAGGCGGGTGGGTCATGCTTCAGAATTGCCACTTGATGAGCTCCTGGGTTCCAAAACTAGAGCGGCTCTTGGAGGTGGTTTCTGAGGATGCCCACGAGGACTTCAGATGCTTCATTAGTGCTGAGCCACCGCCTATGGCATCAATGAGGAACATGCCAGAAAGTTTGATGCAATCTTGCATCAAGGTAGCAAACGAGGCGCCCTCCGATGTACAGAGTAACTTGATTCGTGCATGGGACAATTTCTCCCCTGAAACCTTTGAATCATGTAGCAAACCAAATGAGATGAAGGCGTGTCTATTTAGTTTATGCTGGTTCCACGCCGTTGTTTGTGGTAGGAGACGGTTTGGACAGCAAGGGTGGTCAAGGAAATATAGTTTCAACACTGGTGATCTGCTGATTTGTTCCAACGTTCTGCAATCTTATTTAGACGCAAATCTAACCGTTCCATGGGATGATTTGCGCTATATTTTTGGTGAGATCATGTATGGTGGTCACATCACTGATGCATGGGATCGTAGAACTTGCAATACTTATCTGCAAGTCTACCAACAGGAAGGATTGTTTAGCGGACTTGAATTGGCGCCAGGTTTTAAGAGCCCAATGCCAGATGAAATGGATTATGATTCATACATCAAATATGCCGAGACTTCAATGCCGCCCGAAAGTCCATTGCTATTTGGCTTACATCCAAATGCTGAAATTGGTTATCTAACAAACAGCACTGAGAAGTTATTTTTTGACATATTGGCTATGGGTGGGGGAGGTGATGGAGCTGCTGGGGATGATAATTCCAATGCAGTACGTGAAGTCATGACCAGCATACAAGAAAGATTGCCTGAGGAGTTTGAAATGGTTACTCTTGGTCTAAAGGCAAAGCCTCTTCTAGAGGGTCCAAATGGCCCTTACATTGTAGTTGCCCTCCAGGAATGTGGTAGAATGAATGCATTGATATCAGAGATTAGAAAATCTATTTCCGATCTTGATAAGGGGTTGAAAGGTCAGCTAAATATGAGTCAAGCTATGGAAGACTTGGTGACGGCCTTTGTGTTGAATCAGTGGCCAGGTCGAAACCCATTTAGCAAGTGCATGTGGGAGAAATTGGCGTGGAGTAGCCAGAAGAATCTCATGTCTCAATTTTCTGACATGCTGTTGCGTGTGGATCAGCTGGTCAAGTGGACTGAAGATCCTGACATGGCCCCCCCAAAAAGCGTCTGGCTTCCTGGTCTTTTCAACCCAAGTAGCTATCTCACCGCAGCCCAGCAAGTAACGGCTCGTGCTACAGGTTTGGCATTGGATAAGATGACAATCGAGACCCACATTACATCTATGTGGGATGTCTCTGAAGTTAAGGACTACGCTCAGGACGGAACATACATTCATGGCTTGTTCATAGAGGGAGCTCGCTGGCCACAGGGTGAGGAAGCTGGAAATCAATTTGTTGTCAGCGGAACTCAATGTGCTGGCTCCCTATGTGACAGCAAGTTGAAGGAGCTGATGCCGCCCGCACCAGTGATCTATGTGAAGAGTGTTCCCATTCAGCCACAGTGGGAACCATCACCTGTCGGTTATCTTCGCCATGATCCTTCAATCTACGAGTGCCCGGTTTATACTACTAGTTTCCGAGGGCCAACATATGTGTTCATGGCTACTCTGAAAACAGATGAGGATTCAGCAAAGTGGGTCCAGCGTGGAGTGGCGCTCTTGCTCCAAACTGATAATTAATAACATTTTTTTTCAAACATTGAATCGTGCTATCTTACTGGGAGTCAATGTTTCCAAAGATAAACACAAATGAAAATAAAGAAATCTGGCTTTGAACCCTTCAAAAATTGTCGCGCAACACAAAGCCAGAAGTATAAGTAGTTTTGAAGATCTTGCTAAAATCCAATACTGATCTACCTCTCCTCACGTTCATCAGTGAAGGTGTTTGCTTTGCCCTCCTGCTTGTATCTTTGTACCCTTGTGATTCATAGGCACAGTGCAGTGACCGTGCTTCTTATTATACTCTTGAAGTTTTGCACACTTCTCGCTAATCAAGTACCCTTATCTCACCGCAGCCCAGCAAGGAGCAGCTGCAATACAGGCTTGGCTTTAGACAAGATGACTTCAACAACACAAGTTACGTTCATTATGGATATCTCTGAAGTGAATGAGAATGACCAAGATGGAACCTAAGGTCAGTGAACCGTAAGACCCAGCACCCGTCCTGAGAAGCCTAAACATAAAAATGCTGTTGGGACCACAAGAGAGGGCTGATGACATTCCGCAATGTAATAACTTGGCCAAACACGTGCTATGGGCAGCCACATGATCTGGCATTTGCCCTGATACGCTCCA
>JALLOX010000137.1:0-15256 GCA_036939695.1 Thalassiosira ordinaria | reverse complement strand
TACCAAATCAATCTTCCCCGCTACCTCACACGCCGCCCTCCTCTGTCAATCTTCTTAGTAGTTTGTCTTGAACACCAGCAATAGATCCTTCCAACATGAAATTTCTTTACAGCAGCGCCATTATCGGAACAGTACTCTCGGCTACAACATGTGCCGCTTTCACACCTTCCAAGTCATCGATTCAACCTCCTGCTACACCATTACCTTCCACACTTGTAGAAGAAGCGGATACATTATCTCAACAATCTACACAGCTCACTGAAGAACAGCAACTGCAAAACTATGTAACTCGAGTTGGACAATCTGGTGATGAAGCACAAAGTGAGAAGAGCTATCTTGACGACGGCTTCATTTTTGGTCTCGATGGATCAGGTCTGGAACGGCCCAAGGGGAAAGGAGCGAACGTCGTTGTAGAGGGTGACTCTCTCGAAACTACACCACAACAAGTTGGTATCGTCTCTGCCACCTTTGCAGGCCATGCTTTCTTCGCATCGAATGCCATTCATACTCTGTTTTCTCAGACTGATGGCAACGTAGAGGCTACTGCCTTGACTTCAATCGCCACAATTGTTGCCAGCTGGATTGCTGCTGACTTTGGAAGTGGTGTCTTCCATTGGTCAGTTGACAACTATGGCAATGGACGCACACCTGTCATGGGAAATATAATTGCTGCCTTTCAAGGACACCATTCTGCTCCATGGACTATCACCTACCGTGGGTTCTGCAACAATGTGTGGAAGTTATGCATACCATTTGGAGTGCCAACAGTTGCTGCTATCTCATACCTTGCTGGCTCAGAGCATCCGATGGGTAAGTGATTGTATTGATAGCTTTGCACAGTATGTATTTTCTCAGTCAATTAGAAATGATCTTACATTGGCCTGTTTTATTATTCAGTCTCTCTATTCTTCGCGGTATTCTGTGCCTTGGAGGTAATGTCGCAAGAGTTACATAAATGGTCTCACATGACAAAGAATGAGGTACCAGGATGGGTCAATACGATGCAAGATCTAGGAATCTCAATTGGACGTGTGCCACACGCAAAACATCACATGGCACCATACGATGGTAACTACTGCATTGTGTCTGGGCTTTGCAATGAATCATTAGACAAAAGTGGATTCTTTCGGTGGATGGAACACAAGGTATATGAGATTAATGGAGTGGAGAGCAATGCTTGGAAGCTCGACCCTGAGTTGAGAGCGAGGACTCTGCGTGGAGAGTATCAGTTGCAAGATTAACTGTCACCAAGTTTACAAGGCGATACTCACCAATGGAAGATGAGTGGAATTGAATGAACATACCTACTGTGACGCATGTATTGACATTGTTAGAAGCTGATTGTGTGTAAAATGAATGAAAGCTTTACATAAGAACGAGTTTGTGATTGATATGATACTGTAATGATCAAGCCACTGATCTGGCACAAATAACTCCAGTATGCGAAAGAAAGAACGCTTTGTTCCTCAAGAAAAAGTGTTATTCGCTTATGATTATGAATTATTATTCTATTCAACTCAATCAAGTGGCCCTTTGGACAAGAATTTCATAATAGACTCGTTCGCTCTGGGATCTTTTATGGGATCTAATCTATGGGATATCTTTTATGGAATCATGAGCTCTATCCAACCAGATCTCCACGTTAAGTACCAACCTACGCTCGCTGTAGCATCCTGCATGCACATCATCACCCATCACCCATCACCATCTCACAGTCACGCATCACACAATCACCAATCACCAAGGTACACTCAGCCTCACTCAGCTCGATCTGCTCAGACCATACCAACACACCAACATTGGGTGGGGAAAGAGACCATCACCATGGCATCCAAGGTTGATCGGTAGACACTACGCGAGCTGGACATCGGGCCCATATTTGAGTTGCCAACCTCTATCATGCATCAGGCATTCACTCTCGTGGCAACAGCCATCGCGTCAACATCTGAATTTCATATTGCACCAATGCAGTGCTACACCAATCTACCTCTACGAAAGCTTGCTGGCATTCTTTCGCCATCATCTATCAAATGGACTGAGATGGAAAAGGTCGATGATCTCTTGCCACATACCAAGGAAGCCCTCGAGAAAAGACTTGATGTAGATGATCCCAACCTCGTGCTGCAACTTGGGTCAAATGATGTAAATAAGCTCGATGGTTGCGTCAGAGTTGCGACCCAGGATTTCCCTAACTTGAGGGAGATAAATCTAAACTGTGGATGTCCTGCCATTGACACAAGAGGTGCGCCCACTTATGGTGCAAGTTTGATGAAGGATCCTTCCTTAACAGCACAACTGGTTGAATCCATGGCCACTGCCACAAACATAGATATCTCTGTCAAATGCCGCATTGGTGTCTTTGATAGTATTGAAGAGCTTCATCTATTGAATGAAAAAGACTACCAGTACTTAACAAGCTATATGTCTGCAATCCATGATGCCGGGGCGAAACATGTCATTTTACATGCCCGACCAGCAATCTTATCTCTCAACCCTGTCAAGAATAGAATCATCCCAACACTGAACTATGACTTTGTGAACCAGATTGCAATGGACTTCCATGAAAAACTAAAGATAACAATGAATGGTGGAATCAATTCTATGACCCAACTATCATCCCTACAAGCTGACAAAACAAAAACAATATACAGCCACATGGCAGGGAGATGGTGCTTAAGGCGCCCACTGGATTTGATAGCCATAGAACAAACACTAGGTAGAAGAGGGATAGCTGACCCTTGCGAATGCATAGACAGCTACATAGATTGGGCACTGGCAAATCAATGCATGTTCCCCATGTCAGAACTTTGCCTTCCACTATTTTTGGTTGTAGAACAGCTGCGAGATGACTACGACCAGGAAGAGGAAGGAGATCTGCTCTCGTGGGAGAACATGGAGAACCTCCATGATACCATTCAGGATGGGCTCAAACAAATGGGTGGTGGCAAGATCAAAACCTCCGATTCCATTAATTTCAAAAGACTTGCATCCTCTTTCAAAGGTTTGGTTGGTACAAAAGTAGTAAACAAATGGAAAAGAAATAGATCTGAGTTGTAAACCGCTCTTTTCTTCCCCAGCTCTAGTTGTTAGGTACCTACATGATGTGGGTGACGCTATCCATTTTTCTCTTTTGTTTCGCTATGATAGAACTGCCTACCATCACTTATTGTTGAAAATCTTCAATTGATAAGGCCAATTCAGATTCAACGTTGAATAGGGAAGACCGCATGCATCTGACACCAAATCAGCCTAAAGCAGATTGTTCCTAATAGCCCCCCCTGTTCAAAATTACATTTGCCCACCACCTCCCATCTTCCTCGACATCCTCCCTGCCATAAATTCATTCGTATCCAACCACTTACAAACAGTGGCATTCACACATGCAGCCTCTTTGCCGCTCAAACTATCCCCAGGTTTTCCGGTAATGCACTTCTCGAACGCTTTATCGGTCAATGTGTTGATAACAGTCTGGACCATCATCTGTTGGCGAAGAGCTAAAGAGAATTGCTGCATATCCCCCAATCCTGTGGCGGATGACATGAGGGCATCTTCTCCGCCTCCTAGTGAGGATGAGGGAGCAAAGTTAGTATCGGAGGAGGAGAAGCCGGAAAGATCATCGCTCGTGAAGTCTTTGGATTGTTGGGATTTATCCGAGTCGTCGGAGCCGCGGGACCAAAATGGCATGGTTGGAAAGGTTGCAATAAATGAAGATGGATGGACGCGCGCGGCTGCTGAGGCTGTGATGTACTGCTGCTGCTGAATGATGATGGTGTGGCTGCTGTCAATGGGTCTATGATCTTGAATTCACTACATTTACGCTACTGCTACTGCCCATGGCAATCAGGCAAAAAAATGCAGTGGGCGGCGGTGGCGACGGCGGCCTGGCAAGAATGAAGTAGCCAAGGCCAGACGCCTCTCGGGAGCCTCTCGGTTCTCGGTGCTCATCATAGAATACTCTCGGATCCAGATCAGAGTAGGAAACGACTGTACATAGAAAATATCTGGGAAGCTCTTGGGAAAGGTCGGGGATATTAGAGGTGATGATCACTCGCAGCTCCATATTGTACTCCATATCATAACAGAGCTCGAAGCTCAACAACAACAACTAACCCTCGGCCGCCTCGTCTCCAATCTTCAGCAACAGACTGGCAATCCACGATGAAGATCCTCGCACCACTGCTTATTTCTGCTGGGTTGGCATCAAGAGCGGGGGCATTCCTTGCTCCGACCTCAACGATTGGCACGCAGCAACAGCACATGCAGCAAGTAGGCTTCAATGGACAGTTGCAATTGAGTCGACAAAATCTAAACGACGACTCTATCACCACCACCGCCAAATCAGAGGTTCCTCAACGGCGACGAGAGTTTTTGCAATCTATCGGTGCAGCGACTCTCGTTTCAGCATCTTCTATCGTATCATTTCCATCTAGCTCAACTGCTGATGATGACTATCTCTACAAACGTGAAGGAGGAGGAGACCTCACGAGTCAACTTTTCAACGAGGATGGATCTCTACGTGACCCAAACATGGTGGTTGAGGCCCAAGAGAAGGCAGTGACTGTGCCCTTTTCTGTACCAGCCTCACCCAGTGGGGTTGACATTGCTATTGCCACTGATGGCGTGCAGCCTTCCTCGTCTGCTGCTGACGCAGCAGTAACGAATCTAAAAGCTTCCTACAAACTTCCCCTCAAATGGAATCAGGATGTATCATCCCAGCTTCCTCTTTACTATGATTCTTCGGAGGGGAAAAATGGCAAATCCTGCAATCGTATCACTGTTTATTCCATCTCGTCACCCAACAATATTGACATGTCAACGTTGGAGAAAGCTTCCCGTGTAGGGGTTGCCAAAAGTCTCTTCATGGACCAAATCCCAAACAAATACTTTGATCAGGGGGTGGCAAAAGCAGATCTCATTAGTGGTCGAACAGTGCGCAAACCCATCAAAAGCTTGGAAGAAGAGGGGGGGATAGACGAACAGGTCTATTATGAATTTGATCTCGCATTTGCTCCACTAGAGTGCCCTGATTTTACCCAGGGTAACAAAGAGAACCTTGGTCTTGGGTTCTGTCCCTATGACAACATATTCTTGGTGTCGGCGACGGTATTGAAGAACAGCAGTAAGGATAAGAGTGGCACTCTGATGTGTTGTGTTGTTGAGTGTAATAAGGATGAGTGGAAGATGGCCAACTCTGATCTGAAGCGAGTGAGATCAAGCTTCACTATTGATAGGGCATAGTGTCAAGTTGCTGTCTGCAGTGATACTCTCTGACTGTACAATGATATAATTTAGTGAAGTGGAGAATTTTGGGACAATACCACTGTGGTAGCTAATCAAAACATGGTAAATTTAGCTCTACAGATACAATACATGATGCATTCACACATTCAGCAAAAAAATACTTCATCCTAAATCATAAGTGAGGACCTTGAGCCACCCATCAGGAACTGTAGATGTTCCCTGAGTCCCCCATGGTTGGATCTTGTGAGTAAAATGACCTGCTATTCAGTGCTCTTTTCACGGCCTCATCATTCTCCTCAGTGAAATCAACCGTGGGTGGTCCGTCAATTGATAAATCATCGTTGCTTGGCCTCCCGCTAGTAGCAGCCAGAGAAAATGACTTTGCTATTTGGCGAACTCTTGCCTCATCTTCTTCATGCCATGACTTTGACTTTTGCTTTGCAAGCTGTGACTTGGACACAGCACTGTCATCAACTCCACGATTCATTATCTCCTCAATAGTTTGTTTTGGATGCTGCTTAGTTGGAGATGATTTTTGTGTGATGTTCTGTGATTCTGTGTCAAAACTCTGCTCTTCAACTGGAGCAAGTGTGTCCATCAAGGGGTCCCTGCGAGAAGAAGCTTTGTGTCGATGTTTCTTTTTTGATTTCCCCGATGATGATTTTGGTTTTGTAAGCGCAGAGATTGGCTCATTGGTAATTGCCGGAGAGCTGTAAATATCATCACTCTTATAACCGTCCGGTTCTTTGAAACGTGATGACATCATTGACATACCAATTGATGACATATCATCCATATCTTCTGGGTCAAAGCTGAGATCAACCCCAGACTCTTCACCACTTACTGAGTCATCCTCATACCTTGGTTCTGAGTCATCCTCATACCTCGGTTCAGGAGCAGAGTATGGCTGAATTTCGTGCGAAAAGTTATCAGAGCTCATAGGAGGAGGTGGAGGTAGATGTGCGTAGGATGAATTCATGAGCGGCCTATTCAAGGATGTATCTGTGAGATTCATGGAGGTATCTGTGAGATTTATTGACGGAGAAGATGGGGAAGTTGACGATTCATAGATCGGAGGGGGCTGAGGAAGGGAGAATGTGGATTCAGTACCTTGGCTGCCAGTTGCATCTCGTTTGTTCAGGCCTTTGGATGAACCCATTGAGGGCGAAGGTGAGTGTGCAGATGATGCAGACGATTTGTCGCTTTCTTGGCCTTTACTTTTTGGCTTTGCAGAAATGAATTCTCTGCTTGGCTTTTTTGCAAGTGGTACCTGTCCTGGATTGGACTCAGCTTTGCTCTTTGTTTCAATGTTACCCATTTCGTCCTCCTGGAATTCCCTCTTGTGGGCTCTCTGTGCCCCATCATGGTTGGAAGAGGAGGACGATGATGACGAAGAGGAGGAGGAAGAAGATGATGATGATGACGAAGACGAGGAGGAGGAAGATGACGAATCATCATCATTGTGGTCACTGTAAACACGACCGCGATTGACACTACAATTGCCACTACGATTGCTAATGCGAAGATTGGCTTGATTCCCGCCTCGCTCCTTATTGCCTTTTGCTGATCTGTCACCATCAGGAGATAAAGGGCGCACTCTTGGTATACAACCATCCAGCACTTGCTCGCACAGCATCAAAGACAATATTACTGCCATGGACGACGCTATAAAGAGGTTGCCTATCTCTGTGCTTGGACCTGTTGGGCTCGCACTGTACCCCATATTGACACTTGATAGAACCAGCGTCAATCCCGAGAGTGCGGCCTCAACACGAGATACAATTTTCTCTTTCCTATCCCAGTGGTCTAAGGAGCCCCGTTGGTCCAGCCGATGAAATACAAGTGCAGCAAATGCTGACACCGCGCATATAATACCAACTGCACCACCTAGTGAAGAACGCTTACAGAACGGAGTTTCACTGAGGACACTGGCACAGGTATCTCCTATCCGTAGATCAATAGCGAATGCGGCCAAAGACGACGAGAATGCTAGCAGCATGAACCAGGATGCATGACTGCTCTTGTTTCCCCCCAGCGAATTATCCCTATCATTAGATTCCGCATTGGAGGGATTTACAGCTGCATTGCCATGAAGGATAGTAGGGTCGCTGCTTCCAGTGCTCTCGTGACGAGCATAAGAATTATTAGTAGCACCACTAAAATCATAATTCCAAACCCCCTTCATTCTATTGGGGGGTGCTATGATCAATGCCCCAACCAAGTACGATGACAAACCAAAACCAATCCATGCAGTTATCCAGATAGTTGCATTCCAAACTTCATCATGCTCGTCGCTGGATATCATCGTCAACCCATAATTCAGATCTGAGAATGGGTCTGACACATAACGCAGCACTACGCACCAAATGCCAAGCATGAGAACTGATATCACAAATTCCAAAGAATATTGCCTAAAAATGTGGATGCCCTTCGTCAACTTTTCTCGGAGGGTTCTATGTCGGTAAGACACAAAGATCAGAAAGGAAAGAGGAAAGGATATTGAAAGCACAATGACGAGGAATTTGTCAATGGTGCTTCTACCAAAACTTTCACTTTGATCTTCCAGAGCTTCATTGATGGCATTCTCAGTCACTAGGAAAGACGATAGACACCCGATAGAAACTGCAGACATATAAAGCCACGCAGATGAGCGGGGAGAGAATTCTTCGTTTGTAAGAAGAGCATATGGACTGATATTTTGAGAGTCTTGTTCGTGAATGATTTCCTCCTTTGGCTTCTTTTTGAACGTAGGAGTGGGAAATGCTTTGAACCACTTCTTTTTAGATCTACCCTCAAGATCAGTTTGTGCATTCTGTACTGGTAGGCGAATGTTTTGCTGACTGCCACCACGACTGTTTTGGCGCCTCACAATAGCGGTGTTGGCGCCGGATTCCGCCTCTTGATTTGCAGCGCGGCGGCGTGATGGGGAGAAGCGCATCTTGATCTCCGATGCAAAGTTGCCCGATTGACTTCCGATTATCTTACGATGCCACTGATGCCACGCAGCTTTGGATGGCAGCTGCGAAGTGCGTAGGCGGGGGCTTGCAGGCCTCCCTCACCAGAGAACGGAGAGATAGCAAACCTGGCGAATGGAGATGGAGCAATCTGGCAGTGATATGATAGTAATCGAGGTGACCGACTTCATAGGTAGTATTATTTTACCGGCTACTCTGCGGCTACTACAATACAAAGAAAAATCGCAGTTCATTCAGTTGCAGCGCAACAACTTGGTAAGTACTGTAGGTACTTGGTCGTTGGGCTTGGGGTAGGTAGGTTGCGTTGGGGTCGTGCCACGAGTGATGACTGGGGGGGGGTTGCCCAAAAAAGAGAGGGTAGGGCGCTTGCCTCCAATTTCAAATGCTGGAGTGTTTCTATTAGACGGATAAAATGTTGCAGAGCCCTCGAATGGGTAGATTTGCCCCCTGCGATCAGGCCAACGAACCAACTGCCACGTTCAATGTGCTGATGAGAGAGGGAGGAGAGAGAAGAGGTCAAAGGTCAAAGGTCAAAGGGCTTGTGTTTGCTGTCTGTTTCTCTCTCTCTCTCTCTAGAGAGAGAGAGAGAGAGGTTCAAATATCTCTAGGCTCTGGCTGCCTTCAAACAATGGAGAAGGACAAAAATGGAGCATTTTTTACAGAGGGGAAATGAAGTATCAGATTTTTTGATAGGCAATACAATAGATTGTGTAATAAATCACTAGGATCAAGTGATTTAGTTGCAGCAATAATCAAGGTAACATTATCAGTGGGTCTTTCGTTGTATGATTTCATCATACAGTACAAATTTCATGGCATTAACCATCAGGGTAGCAATCAGGGAGGTTTGGGCAATCTTCCAAGTGCAACTGAAAAATAAAGGGTTGTTAGATTACAGTTGACGTGATAGGAAAAGAAAAATTAGCTGATTCCTCACTGACCTCATGGACTTGGAATGCACATAGCACAGTTTCTGGCAATTGGGCCTCCTCGGAAGCTTCGATGATGAAGGCAAAGGCAATAGTAAGTGATTTGGTATGGCCTTTCACAACATTCAAGATTCCTCTAGCAATACGCGATGCAGTGACAAGGACGTCTACTTCATAGGCACCCTTCTTGGTTGCAGTTGGTTCTGTAAAGTAATATTGGAGAGGGAGGTCTCTCCCAATCATTGCTGGAGAGGTACCAGGTCCAACTGCTTTTCTAACTATCCACGGGCCGTCTACAACTACCGGAAGTAATTTAAGCTTCCCGTCACGATATTGCTGGTCACCTTCATAAGAGATCAAGTACACAAAGGTTCAGTGTGCAGTTTGTTTGAGTTGAGAAGATGAATAATCAAGTCTTACCTTTGATAAACTTGCACCACACATCTGCAATATTGGCTGGCATTTCTTCAACAGGAGGTATGGTGAAATATGCGACAAAGTTGGCAAAGGGAAGCAAAAAGTTGACAATAAAGGTATGTTCACGGTCAAGTTCTCCTCCGAGGACAGATGGATGCCGTGCAATGTTCCTTTCTGCATTCTCAGTAATCCAAACATCTACTCCACGGCATTGAAAGACTGCTGGAGCAGAAGGAAACTTGATCCGGTCGTCGAGGTAAGTGGGGCCTCTGACCATGAATATTTTATGATCCGGTTTAGACCAGCATGTAATTCCATTGTTAGCAGGAAATAATGGCAGTGGTGATGAGAGAGCAAAAGGTTCAGAAATGAACAGATCATCCTCAGATTCGGCACCCCCTTCCTCAGCGACTGTGGAATGATCATCATCAACAACTGTTGGTTCTGCAGGAAAAGCATCCCTTTCTGCTATAGCTTTAGGTGACAACTCCTTTTGACCCTTGCTTTTTACACCGTGCTCATCATATTGAGATTGAGAACTCAGCCCCACAGTATGGCCAAAGAAAAAAGACAAAGCAATCAGTACTGCATACGTCTCAAGGGGTAGAGAGACATTAATGACCGTGCCTGAGACAATGAACCATAGTGTGCTTGTTATGCGAGTAGCTGACCATATAGTCAGCAATGATAAAATTGGACCAGCAAGCTTATGTCTGGAAGTGATTGCAAGGACCAATTCCACTTTGCTCCGTGTTGATTGAAGATCTGTCTTGGCAAGCCATTTTCTAACAATTTGCTCAGCATCAGCATCTTTTGGAACCATCATGAGCGTTGATTTATGATTAGATGTTGTCGGAGGTGAAGTATGGTGGCGATTGGAATTGAGACACAGGAACTCTTGAAAATGGTAAGAAGAGCAGATATTACTATCTTTGGAGAGCTTTCTCATCACACTGTCAATGACACCAACGCTAGCCGTAGCTTCTGAAAAAGCTGAAGATAGTTCAGAGAGTGCACCTGTTGGTACAACTGACCTCTGCTTCCCATGGTGTGAGCTTTTATTACTGATTCTGAAGCCTGAACATGATAGTAAATTGGATTGAACATCTTCTAACAGGTGAAAGGTGTCATTTGATTCTAGGATTGGTCCGGCCCTCCCCTTATGTGTGGGTGTACACTGGTCACTCTCTCTGTCTTCCTGGCTCAAATTATCCCGGTTTGATGTATCAAACTCTGACATTAAATCGTTCACCAAGCCCAGCACATCATGTATTGATTTGTAAATTGTTTGATGAGAAATTGATTCGGGTTGAACTGCTATTTCATTGCGTGGTCTGCAGTGCCTCAGTAGTAGTAACTGAATTTCATAATGCAGTAATAACTCGTCCCCAGGCAGTGGAAAATGAATTGGAAACCACGGTATACTTGTATCAGGTTGGTGCTCTTTATTGCCCCACCCTACCAATGCATTCGGGGGCAATTTCATTCTGGACACTTTTGTGACAACAATTGTAGCGCTACCAAGACTGCTAGATTTCTTGTCTTGCAACGATGGTAACGGTGGCGGCTTTGCTTGGGTCAACGTTGTAGTATCTTCTCTCGCCAGTATCTGCTCATTCAGGTTCTCATTGCTCGTTGATGCTGATGACGGTGGTGTTTTATGCTTTCCCGTCTCCGCTTTGCACCAGCCCTCCTGTTCGATGAGGAGTGAAGTTAGACTTGCCTTGCTGTCCCAGCCCCCATCTTTCTCTGTACTGCCTTCAGCGCGACTAATTCTGCCACTTGAAGAACTACTTCTTTTGCTGGTGCTCTCACTTCCATGATCACTTCCATAATTACCAACCCCACTGGTTTCATTGTGGCCGCCTCGATCTCTCACAGTACTAACTGGTAATTGTTCTTCACTAATCATATTCCTGCTAGAAGTATTGGCTCTATTTGGAGTGGATGGACTAGAAAGGTCAGTGCCCTCGTTGACCCTAGCAGAATTGCCATATTTAATCCTCCTCCTGTGTTCTGCTGCCCATCTCAATGCAACGACCCATGACTCGGCTTCTTCCGAGGTAGCGACTGCGCAAAGGTACTCACGAGATTGAATGGAGGATGGCTGCACTTGAACCTGGATGGTCGATTTTGTTGCTGAATTTTGCATCTTTTCTCGTCGTTCGTTTTTCTGACTAGGAGTATTGTCGTCAAGGTCTCTGTAAACGTGGCTTCCTTCCACCTCTTGGAAAGATCCTATTGTATTGTGTGACTCATGGCTATCACGTCCCCACTCATTATTAGAATACAACTCATTGGTATCCTCGTCTAGGATAGACTGTTCATACCCCATCAAAGAAGATGATGAAGAGCTTCGGCTGATTCCTCCTTCGCAATTATTCACTCCAAAACCACAGAGTACATCCGGATTTATTGCCTTTTTGGCTATTTTCTGAGCGGTACGCCGGCGAGATGTCCCCTTGGGAAATACGAGATTGACCACAGCAGCCTTTGTTGAGTGTTTGTCTGCATTGCTATTTGAGATTGCTGTTTCACTGACTTTTTCTGGTGGAACGATTAGGGCGCCCTGATCAATATCACCCCTACTTGCCATTGCAGAAGCTGCTCTTTCTTTGTTATTCAAAGATTCGGTTGTGTATAATTCTACCGGTCTGCCTCTAAAGACAAACCCATACATTCCCTGAGGCAAAGCAACGTGCCGGTCCATCATCGAATAAGGATCAATAATACGGGCTCCATCGAGCACTGCCAATATTGATTTCGGCCTATGAGTGTGATGTATCATGCTGTGCATGCTGCTGTAGGAATCATGAGTGCTTCCGTGCTGCGATTCTTGCTGGATCAACGGTGGGATTGATTCATGGTAACGAAGATATCCGTCATCGCCCAATGCAAGATATCGGGGACGCCACACCCGGCGTAGCAGACCCCTCACGTGGACCTTCCCCGCGTAGTGATAGGTCATTTCCCGCGCCAAGGCACGTGAGCTAAGCCGGGATTCGTTATCTTTTTTGCTTTCAACGCTGCCCGCCGCATGGCGGCTGCGGCCGGGGCTGCCCAGGTCCAGGTCCCCACTGCTCATGATGTCAAAGGCTTCGGTGATAAGGTGGAGGTCGGGGCGGACAGGTTATTCGAATAATTCCGGGTAGGGAAGTAAGTGGGTGGAGATTGATGGTGATTAGCAAAGATAATATTATTCAGCCCTCTAAAAAAGAGGATTCAGGGGCTCTTGGTTGCTTTTCAGCCTGTTTCAGCTACTGCTATCAAGTCAGACACCTCGATCAAGGGAACTTGCCTCGATCGTTTCCTGATCAAGCAGGGCATCATCATCTAAGACACCAATACTTAGCTCACGATGCGCTTTATTGATGTCTGTCACGATGCCATTGTCGCCGTGGGGCCATGGTCGTGCATGCAGTGCAGATCAGGTCGATGACGATGAAGCAGATTCAGACCGTTTCCGCTCTCGATGGCCGAAATTCTTTTTGATGATTGTTGATGACACAAAGAAGGCAGGCAAATTCAAGCGTTGATTTTTTGTGGATCTTTTGTGTCAACACCAGTGAGAGATGTCGGTGAGAATAGGTGAGAATGGAACAAAAACTACTGATTCCCACCTAGTCACGTGAAAAAGTAAACAGTTCCTACCCTACATGAGAAGCAAGAGCGAAAAAAGCTGAAAAAAGGCAACGCGAACACAACTCCAAAAGCAAGCGGGATAAAACAACAGCAACCATGCATCGGCAACAGTAGAAACTAGTCTAAACTATTAGTCCTGTACTAATAGAAAGCAACAAAAGTGGAAAGCAGAGAGCAAAGCCAAAGCCCT
This sequence comes from Thalassiosira ordinaria, assembly GCA_036939695.1. Lineage (NCBI taxonomy): Eukaryota > Bacillariophyta > Thalassiosirophyceae > Thalassiosirales > Thalassiosiraceae > Thalassiosira > Thalassiosira ordinaria. Next base: position 1,862 of record JALLOX010000137.1, on the reverse strand, counting down.
TGATGTTGATGATAGTAGGTAGTGGCGATTGCAAAAGAGGATGTCACAGTTTCATTCGAGCACAAACAAAACATAATCATCATTGCGAATAATTGCTAGGAATAGTCGTGTGCAGGGAACGAACAAAGATAATATGTCTTCTATTGCTTGGTCATGCGTTGCTAGAGATGGCATCATTCTTGCTGAGGCAGGGTCCGATGATGGCAAAGGCAACGTTGTTCAGACGGCTCAGAAACTTTCATCCATGAAACCAACGTGTGGGTGGGAAAAAACTTGGTCCATGAAAAATGCTCCCTACCGTGGAATTAAGTTTCATTTGCATGAGGTCGATGAGGATGATGATGATGCCCAAAATATTGATTGGGAGGGTGATGCTGACAAAATAATCATATGGACGTTCTGCTGTGTTTATGATCACAAGAGGGTCAGTGAGGACACCGTGAAGGCGTTTTTGACCAAAATCGTCTACGTGTCTGAGCCCCTACGCGGTATGCCTTGGTGGAGAGAGGGTGACGTATTATCAGCCCAACCTTCCTTTGCACCTACACTGCAGCAGCAAATGGAAAGTGCCGAACAAGCAGGCAAAATGGCAATATTGAGCCAGCATGTGGAAGAGACGAAGGCAATCATGGCCAGCAATATCGAACATGTTCTTGAAAGGGGGGAGAGATTGGAACATCTTGAAGAGGAATCGAAGGAGCTGAACCAAATGTCTCGTGTATTCAAAAAGAAGGCCAAGCAGGTAAAGAGGTTCAAAATGTGGCAGAATGCTAAGCATGGTGTCATGGTTGGAACGGCAGTTACTGGTGCTGTTGGAGTCGCTGTAATACCGCCACTGATTGCTATATTGTAACAAAAAAAGGGTGTATTGTAGTAAAATGGAGGCGTCGTTTTTGTTCAGCCACATACCCATGTTCATGTTCAAGTCCACGCAGTTCAAGGTAATGGAGCACTATCTTTTGCAGTCTTCTATGGTTTCATAATATTAACGCAGATAAAAGAGAAAATCTAGTGGAAAGAATGCTTATGCGTATATTGAATTATGATTTAATTTTACCTTTTTTATGATTCAGTGATTTTCTTCTGTTTCTTGCATCCAGGTCCCTCATTCATAATGTTAATCCTGACCCCTACCTCTTGGCTGGGCTTGAACCTCACAAATGGTAACAATGTCAAGAAGATGGGGCCCGCCACTTCATTTGGAGCTGCATGCCCTTAACTGCTATGCCCAAGCATCTCTGTATGAATTACAAATGTGTATTGTATGGTGGGAGTGATTTTTCATCGTATGTCATGCCATGTTTAAAAATACATGCAATGATGATGTGGTGCAAATTTAATTGAAGTTAGATAGGTAGGTGGGCTCAATTTAGTTGGAGCCAACATAATTTCATTTAGTAGTAAGCAGCCACGATTAGTTTTGAATTAATCAGCATACCTCTGCATGACAAATGGCGTACTAATAAGATGCAATGATAAGCGTTAACTATAAGAAGTTGTGATAAAATATACTATGCATGGATCCATATCCTCTGGATTGACATCAAGGGGTGAACACGAAGGTTTTTCAGGCTTTACTAGAAATGGTGGGGAGTTGTGCCCTCACAAGCTCGATCGGCTGTGGTCAAAAATATTTTGAAAACATCAACGCAAGGAGGTTTTTTGGTGGCTAAACATGTTGGTGTTGGTTCACTTCAAGTGGCAAGAAGTACCCTTGTATTCGACAAAGGAAGCCTATTGGCAGTGGTGATAAAGACTAACATAATCTCTACTAATCAGCATTAAGAGCTTTCAAACATTTGAATTTGAATCAATACTTGCTGTAGAAAGTAGCACGGTGAAAGTCTCTTGATCGAGATGCA
>JALLOX010000136.1:0-21034 GCA_036939695.1 Thalassiosira ordinaria | reverse complement strand
GAAAGACCATGTGGAATAAGGGTTTACATTCTGATGGCGTATGGAGAGAGGATCTTCACCACAAAATCTTAGAAATACCTCCAAAATAGTCAGGTTTTGTATTTAAAATGAACTAAAAGTATACGAGGATAGATTATCTATATATTTGATAACTGTTGGGAGGCATGTGTGGTCAATATATTGGTTAAATATGGCTTTACGTGCAATTTTGTTAGTAAAATCTAGTAAAATACGCCAAAAACGTAAAATTTCAGCATTTACCCCCAGAAACGAGGGTTCCCGAAAATTTTTTCAAAAAAATTTAGATTGGCATTGTTCACACCTTTTCCTACCATGATCAATCACGAAAAACATATTTTTTGAAAAAAAATTTATGAGTGCAGCCCCTAATAACATAGATTGATCCATCTGAGGCCAATCAGGACCCCTATCACTATTAGAGAGGTTCTTTAGAATAATACTTTGGCATTGAGTATCTACCTATGTAACCAGAAACTGTAGAACAAAGTAATTTAGGATTGATGAAATGGGTCCTACTTGACAAAAATATATTCCACATTATTCACGACTATCATCAAAAAAAACCTCTCAAAATGTACCCGGTCTTTGTTGTACCTCCAATCCTTTCCGCCAGTCATGACCAGACAGACTTGAAAAAGGTAAAATCTAGTCAATCGACACATTTAGTCAGGATGAAAAAGATAGTTCCTCAACTCAATTGTTGCATCACACATAGACTGAACCATTGCTGCAGAAGTATTCCAAAGCCTTCTCATACATGCTAAAATGGTAAAAGAACACCTCAGCACAGCGAAGTTGAGGCATCTAAATCACACAATGTCCCATAAGCTAAGTCAAGGCAACTCTACCAGGTATGCCCTAAACTGCAAAATAGCGCAACACCTCAAGGAGAAGTGTCACAAATAGGCCCAACTATTGCTGCAGAAGTATTCCAAAGCCTTGTCATACATGATAAAAAGGTTCAGGAACACCTCTGCAGCAATAATTTTTTCTGATTACCTCAAAATGTCCCATTAGCTATGCCGCATAGCACATCATGTCAGGCTGGCCATAAAAACTGGAAAATAGCGCCTTACCTTATATGAGTTTCAATGGAAGACATCATGAACAAACCCAATCATTTTTGCAGAAGTATTCCAATGTCATATCATAAATGATGAAAAGGTTCAGGAATATCTCTGCCGCACTCGATGGCTCTCCTTACCCCACAATGTCCCATTAGCTATGCCGAGGACACCATGTCTAAGTTCAGCTCACCCTATCGTCATGCTTGCCCTTGAGTTGTAAAAAAATAGAGCATCACCTCATATTAACTTTGATGCAAGGCAACACACATAGACTGAACCATTGCTGCAGAAGTATTTCAAAGCCTTCTCATAAATGTTAGAAAGGTTCAGGAACACCTCTGTAGCAATGTTCAGCCCTCATTACGTCACAATGTCTCATTAGCTATGCCGAGGACACCATGTCAGGCTGGCCATGAAAACTGGAAAATAGCGCATCACCTCATATGAGTTTGGATGCAAGGGATCATGAGTAAACCCAGCCATTGCTGCAGAAGGTATTCCAAAGCCTTTTCATACATGATAAAAAGGTTCAGGAACACCTCTGCAGCAATATTCAGCCCTCATTACCACACAATGACCCATTTGCTCATTCCATCTAACCCCCTTAGGATTGCCCTTGAGTAAAAAATGGAGCATCTACTCATATGAGCTTTGATGCAAGGCATCATGAATAAACCTAATCATTGCTGCAGAAGTATTCCAAAGCCTTCTTATACATGATGGAAAGGTTCAGGAACAACTCTGCAGCATTGGATGGCTCTCCTTACCTCACAATGTCCTATTAGCTATGCCGATGACACCATGTCAGGCTGGCCATGAAAACTGAAAAATAGCACATTAAATCATATTAGTTGTAATACAAGGCATCGAGAATAAACCCAATCATTGCTGCAGAAGTATGACTGGTTCCAGGGCTGTGTGGTCCACCGACATACCGGGGTCGTCCAAAATGTCACCCCTCCTTCGCGAAACTATGGTATCATACGCAATAGATAGACTTGATTTTTCACCGCTCACAGCCACCCCTCCTGCCTCCAACTTATCACCTAGTTTTGGCCCCCACGAGGTCCTTATTATCCAAAATACATTCCTGGTGCAGCTTTCTCATGAAGAGTAGACGCTGTACCATATGTCGAAGGTGGGTATTATCCGAGTAGGGGCCTCGCAAATGAGGTGTGAATGAATGCAATCTAACTGGAGATTTTATTTGACTTATTGGCTACCTAAGGTAATTTTTTTCGTGATTTTGCCACACAAACACTTCAAGAAGCACGCGAGACGATGATGAACAATGAACCTCTCCTCCCCTCCGCCCTCGCCAGCAGATTTGCCCTCCCAACAAAAAGGCAACCATCACCGCCGCCCCACTTGTATCTCAAAGGCACTATAGTGCCGATGAAGACTTTTCTCATCTGGGTGGACCGACAAGCAGCCAGCGCCCCACCTATGGGCCAATTAAAATGCACGATTGTCAAAACTATCAACCCGCGGCTCGGGCGTGGCTCGTCGTCTTCTCATGCCATGCCATGTCATTGCAGGACCCTTTCTCCCCTCTTAATGCCCTTGAATTTGCAATGGGAGGATCGCCACCACACTGATTTCATCGACCTATCATGTTCCCTCCAATCCAAAATGTGGCAAGGGGAGGCAACCTCTGCCAAAATTCACCTTGGCCCTTTGTCTACTCTCAATTGAGTGACAGGGTATTTACAAGAACATGGCAATCAACCACCAATGGGGCGCAGCAGGAAAACAAACTGTTAAACGGTGCAGGGCATACATTGAGCGATTTAACAATCTACGTGGGGGGGGGGGTGGGGTATTAAAGCTCAAGCCATATAATGACAAGGTGACAAAATCTCGCTCGTCGACGTGTTGCTGTATTGGTTGGTGCAGACATCAGCCGAAAGCGGAAGACAGCAATGCCATTAGATAGAGGGAAGTAATAGCGGAGGCCAAGGCTTTGGGCTCTATTTTTCCGTACAAGTTGAATGTGAGTGCGGCAAGCAGCAAAAGAACAGTAAAAGATAAATTAACAAACCTCAAATAATCAATAGTCAATGAAGTCCTTCGGTAATAATATTCTCTATCATGCCATTCAAGCATGAAGCTTTTTCATCAAAACTTTGCTTGATGTGTTATTGTTTATTGTTTATTATTTCATTTCCCTTATATTGCCCGCCAAACTTATCCCCGCAGCCCCAACTCCTTGCGCAAGGGTGATCACTATTACCAATGAATCACATCAATTCAATAGACGCCTTTATTCAGGTGACAAGACTTTGTTTGAATACATCTTCCATCATTAATTCAACTAGTTGCATGTTTAGTTGCCTCTACCTAGGATATACCTGACTAATAGCCCTACTTTCGCACCATCTAAAAAGTCCAAGAACAACAAAACTCAAAGCAAAAAACACATGTTATCATTGTGACACGAGTGTACGTAGGTCGGTAGGAAGTTTTCTATGTAGAAATTCTACGGCGCGCCGGCATCGCTTTTGGACCTCAGTGGTCCACACATGATAGAAACCAGTCGTATTCTACCTAAAGCCTTATCATGCATGATGAAAAGGTTTAGAAACACCTCTGTAGCAATGTTCAGCCCTCATTACCACACAATAATCCATTAGCTAAGTCCAGCTCACCCTATCATGCTTGCCCTTGAGAAAAAAATAGAGCATCACCTCATATGAGCTTTGATGCAAGGCAACACACATAGACCCAACCATTGCTGCAGAAGTATTCCAAAGCCTTCTCATAAATGTTAGAAAGGTTCAGGGACACCTCTGTAGCAATGTTCAGCCCTCATTACGTCACAATGTCTCATTAGCTATGCCGAGGACACCATGTCAGGCTGGCCATGAAAACTGGAAAATAGCGCATCACCTCATATGAGTTTTAATGCAAGGGATCATAAATAAACCGAACTATTGCTGCAGAAGTATTCCAAAGCCTTCTCATACATGATAAAAAGGTTCAGGAACACCTCTGCAGCAATGTTCAGCCCTCATTACCACACAATGACCCATTTGCTCATTCCAGCTCAGCCCCTCAGGACTCAGGATTGCCCTTGAGTAAAAAATAGCGCATCACCTCATATGAGCTTTGATGCAAGGCAACACACATAGACCCACCCCCATTGCTGCAGAAGTATTCCAAAGCCTTCTCATTTATGATGGAAAGGTTCAGGAACACCTCTGCAGCATTGGATGGCTCTCCTTACCTCACAATGTCCCAGTAGCTAGGACAAACCTTACCTGTACTACTGCTGGCATGAGGACATGACAAAAGCAAAGGAGGAAGCTTATGATACAATTCAAAGCAACCTCATTAAAGCACATGTCCCTCCATGAGCTTTGATTTATTGATCTACTCTGAGTTACAACAAGATCAGCCCAACAGAGAAAAATAATATACAGGCTCAGAGGCGTGGAAGGCACACAAGGCGCAAGAATCACTTGGTTTCTTGCTGTCGTACTTGGCCACCATCATGTTTAGTGGGCAACAGCGACTGCATATGATTTACCAAGCAGACTGCTAGCTGCAAGCGGGCAGCCAGAAGAAACTGACAGACTTCAACTTTACAATTACCAAGCCAGATGAAGATGAAATTCTCTAAGCCCAACCCCAAATCAAATTTTAGGTCCTAAACCCGGCTGGGAAATTTCCATACTATTATGGAAACTGTCTCATAGTAATGTAACATTACGAAAATTCATTCACATATATTGTTTGCACAGCCGAAAGTTATCCTAAACCTTTGATTCTCTCAATCCGCTTAGCATTCTTCATATCTACTCTTCATTCATGTAGATATGGAGAATGCTCATTATGGACCGAATCTTGGGTTTTTGTTCTGATTCGATTGCGCAAAGTCAACCCATTCATTTGATCATGCATCGATTGAAATTCAAAACCCACCTACTTTTATCTACTATTTTATGGAGATTTGAACACAAAACGCAAAAATGCGCCTTGTGTTTGAAGCGGTTTGAGGCTACAAAAACACGTCGTCACCACCCCAACTTTTCCACTTCACGAGTGGCAACCCAATGATGATGACCGCTGCTGCTAGCTCCTCCTTCGTATTAGAGATCAGTGGAGCTCACACTTTCTCTTGGTATTCATTTGATAGCTCATGTCCTGAGCTCTCAAATGATTGTCAAGACAAGTGGTGGGAGGTGGTAGGTCTGCGGAACTGCAGTCGACCGGCGGAGGCAGAATGCAAGCACCTCTGTGATGCCACTGCCACCGCCGATGACAAAGTCTTAACTTGATGCCGTTGCCACCCCCTAATTTTGAACACATTCTTGCGATAGCTATCTCTTGAATTTTATTTGCGTGTCATCTCGTGTAAATCACGATCTGCTTCAGGATGCTACTGCTTGGCAAAGGAGGTGAAGTCGAATAGATAGACGTCTAATTCATAATAAAAATAGAAAGAAAACATGACCAAGTAATTAGCCGAGAATCACAGCTTATTGCATTTTAAATATATATTATTGATTCATGTCAATGCTTAGAAATAATACATTTTTTCAGATCAGCAACAGCAAGCGAGCAAATGGAGACGCAATAGGATCGTCCACCTATCCTATGGCAAATCTCACAAAGCTACCCATTCCATTACATGTCATTATCTCCACAAAAACAAGGTCTACCGGAGCGTTCAAAGAACACTTACGGTGTTGATATGGCCGACGGGATTATTTGAAAAGTTTAAGCCGATGGCACCATCATCATGATGCCATCAGCATAGGGTTACTGGAGGGAGGGGGGATACAGGCGGATGCCATGGTGTCAAGGTGGATTGTCGGTCGCTGAGGATGGCGGTGTGTGACTAACAGCTTGTGAGTTGTGAGAAGGTCCGATCTCTAAAACTAAAAGATAAGAATTGTCGGATGCCGTCTTAGCAAGTTTTGTACATACTCTAGAACTCATACGCAGCCAACCTCTCCATCAGTGACACGGCTAGGAAAAAAGATCCCTATCTAGAGATTTCCCTCTGGTTTCACAAATGACCCCAAGAAAAATCACGTCAATCATTTAGGAATGATACAGCTCTTTCTCCGTGTAAGATATCAACCATCATTTTCTGAATATGATATCCAGCACCCCCCCCCCCCAGAGCCTATGACTCACAGCCTTCATCGGCAATTATTCCCCAAGTTAGATATTTCCCTTCAAGAAGCTTGAGCTGAATGTTTCTTGCAAATCTTGGAAGGGAGACAATTAAAATAAGTTCAAACGGTCAGACGTGCTTTATGTACATAGCTTTTTCTGATCCACAATCTAACCCGGGGTGTCAGTAGTGATTGGTCTGTGATGACCCTTGCGCAAGGTAGATGGGTATCTATAAAACCCAAATTTTCTTGGGATACAATACAATAGTTAAAGTTCAGCTTCTGCTATATCTCTGCTCACTCTCTACATGCTGCCTGCATAAAATCTTAAGCAAGGGAGGCTGGCGTAGCACGTGCCAGCATCAGCCGAAAGAAATTATTTCTGGTATCCTAGAAATCACAATCAACCCAACAACGCCACCACTGTCTCAGGGCGCAAATTTTGAAATGCCCACAGCCCACTTGGCGGCCATGGGAACCATTTCGCCAGGGGACTTGGTATATTAGTCACCTGGGAGTCACGTCAGCGGCGTGGTAGCTAGTGGCGAGTTCCGCAGCCATGGTGGTGGTGCTTCATTCATCGTCGTTATTTTGAACAAAAATTGAAATTGTAGAATTGAGCTGTGGATCACTAATCCTAAGCAATCAGTTGGTTGCAGCTGCTACGTAAATATTTCGTCATTTTCAATCCCTCTCTACCTAGATATCCATCTGCTCAATACCGCTTACTCGCTTACACCCGGTACTCGCCTTTTACCAAGCCAAGCAGCCCCCTCGCCCTTTTTATTAAGAAAAATTAGGCCCTATGACGTAGTCGCGAACCAGATTTCGTCTCATGGTCATTTTCTACACTAGGGCAAGCTTGCGGCGCTTTTTACATGTGTCTCGAATTTTTACCGGGATTGAACAATCCCGACCGCAGTCATTTTCCAAATTATTTGTCTGTGGCTTTCTTCTGCTTTCTTATGGAATGAAAAGTCTGCTTTCTCTTGATGAGTCATAAAAATGTCGCAACGCTTAAATCTTTTAGGGAATCGAGAAGTCGCAGCGCCATCACGCAGATCCTCTTTTACCCCAACCGAAATCAAAAAGGACCAAAGAATAATCATGTCAATAATTTTTCATCCTTAACAGCCCTTTTTTTGTTGACGAACGGTACCTGTTTTTATCATCTGACGTGAACTCCAGCAGCCCAATCTGGCTTCGCAGGAGTTCGCAGTCCCTATTTTGATTTATCCCCCTGGGTATATCTTTTTCTATTCGAATTCTCGGCAGAAGCTGATTGTTTCTCTTGCGAATCACATCGGACGCGGCTACTTTTTTCGAAAATGAATTTAGCTTGGGGATATCAATACTTGAAAATAAAATGTATGATTAGGCTCTCCAGTTGTTGGAGGGGTTAATAAAGAGTAACCAAAATTCCTCGGGATAGAAGATTTGAACTTCAGGGGGGCGAGGCTTGATAAGCCGGCCCAACAAAATTACATATATCAGTAGCCGGCACGCGCGGCAAGCGCAAGCAACGGCCCGCAAGCCGCAACCCGATCCCCTGGCCATGCCGAATGCATGAATTGAACCCATTGATTCGATCCCATAATTTTCATTTCGATCTTCCCGCATCAGATCATTCAAGTCCCCTCGCCCACCCAAGTCCGGACCTACCATCGCCTCGATTCAAAGAAAGATATCGCAACCATGACGAACTACGCCACGGCCATCGCCTTCATGGCCGCCATCATCGCTCCCGCGGCCCACGCCAACGTTAACGCTCCTTTTTGGAAGATCAGCTGGAGCTTGGAAACCTGCTACCACGACGACGAAGACGTGGGGAACCTCCCCGGTTACAACAGCCTCGCCGACTGCTGCCACCAGTACTACACGCAAGACGCCTCCTACAACGATTGCATCACGTATGGTGGCGGCACGCCTGTAGGTTCGAACGACTGGTACATCAACTGGTCCGTCTCTCCCAACCGCTGCTCGAAGAACTGCGCCGAGAGCTCGGCCAACGATGGATGCGGTGGCTTCCTCTCCCCCCACACCACCAAGACGAAGTATGGCTCCGCCTTGCTTTGCTGCAAGGGCCAGTTCTCGTGGATGAACGAAGGCTACTGCGAAGCCCTTTCTTCTGAGCAGACCTTCACCGGAACGGGCAAGTTTTACCTCGACTCCTCCGAGCAAATCTGCGTCAAGGATTGCGATGGCGCCGCGCCCTGCGGCGGTGTTCTCACTCAAGGATCCGTCACTCTCTACGACGGTGCTAGCGATGCTGCAGCGATCGCGGCGTGCTGCGCCGCCGAGCTTAGCTGGATCGAAGACGCCATTTGCGAATCCCAGTCCAACCCGGCCGTGGATGGTACCAACAAGTGGCACGTCGAGGGCGGTCTGTGCAAGAAGGATTGTGTGGGGAGCGGAGACCACTGCTCGTCCGCGGGCAAGTACACGAAACTTTACGACGATGTGGAATCCTGCTGCTCAGGTGGGTTGGGATATCTTGATGATGCGTATTGCATCTCCAGGTCCGAAGACGTTGCCGATAATACCTACGGTTCGAGTCCACCTGGTTACACTGACAAGTGGTATGTCAAGTGGAGTGCCTTTGGTGAGTCATTTTTTCGCCTGTAGGCATGCCTGTTCAAGCCTGTTTTTCATCTTGTGTTGTCTCCAATTTTTTTCATTCGCCTCCTAACTTGTGTTCTTTTTTGTGAATTTGTATCTCAGCCTGCGCCAAAGACTGCGATGGCGCTGACCCCGCCTGCGATGCCTTATCCTCCAATGCCATTCTCTACGACACCCCCCAGGCCTGCTGCTCTGCTCACCTTGGCAGCGTCGACGCAACCACTTGCGCAGATGCCTCCACCTCTGGAGTGGCCAGCGGCTCGGTGGATGCCACTGGAACCGGAAAGTTCTATGCTGATTACAGCACCTCTCCTGGTCGCTGCGTCCGGGATTGCGCAACTGACACGAACGACGCCACTTGTGGGGGGGTCGCGCCTCGCAATGCCGGTGTCACTCTTTACGATGGCGCCGAGGCTTGCTGCTCCGCCAAGTTTTCATGGTACCAGCAAGACCTTTGCAAGGTAATCTCCGAGTCTGCTGGGAACGGACACACCGATTTGTTCTACGCCGATCAGGGCAAGGGGCAATGCTACAAGGATTGTGCCTCGGGCAGTGGTGCCGCTTGCAATGGCCAGCCCACCGACTATTCCCAGCCATTGTACGATGATGCCGCCGATTGCTGCGCTGCGAAACTCGGCTGGATTAACAAGGATACGTGCGAGAACAAGAGCAACAACGGAGCTAGCGCGCCTCTTGTTGGGACCAACAAGTGGTTTGTGAACTGGCAGACGAACAGGTGCGACAAGGATTGTGTCGAGACCAACGGGGGAGGATGCCAGGGTGTTCATGATGGGCAATACACCACATTTTACGATGATGCTGAGGCTTGCTGCAGTGCTCACTTCGGCTACATCGACAAGGAATTTTGCGCATCACGTTCCAGGGAGGAACCCTCAAGTGGGAGGTACTATCCCAATCAGGGAGAAAGCAAGTGTTACCAGGATTGCCCCAGTGGCAGTGGGTCAATTTGCAACGGCCCTCCCTCTGACCTCAGCGTCCCCATGTACGATTCTCCCGAGGATTGCTGCTCCAGCAGTATTGGCTGGGCCAATGCGGCCACATGCGCAGGAGCCTCCGCGGCTAGCCTCGCCACCGACCAGTATTATGCCAACTGGCAGCTCAACAAGTGCGTCAAAAACTGCCCCACTGATAGTGGCGATAGTGCCTGCGGAGGTATTGCCCCTTCCTGGCATGATACCTTCTATAACAGCGCGTCCGCATGCTGCGCCCAGCCTGCATTCGCGTGGATGGGCAAGCTTAGTGATTGCGTCAAGAGCTAGAGAGAGGAACTGCTGGGGTTGTTGAGCGAATTGAGGGGGGGGGGGAGCTAGCTGTGGGGAAGGGGGCGTCTTTCTCACACACGAATACATTGAGAGAGTCTCCGCTGAATACTTACTTATGTGGTTTTGTTTTAGTCATTGATTGGGGGGATTGATTTTTCATTTAGAAGAAATAGGCCTAAAGATGTTATGTAGAAAATTACGGCACCATTAAGAACTTTTGACTTTCTTATTCACCAGAGTAGAACAGTATTCATCAGCTCCCCCAAGGCATGTTTAGGGAATTGATCAGCACAGATCAGCACTTGGCTGACACCTCACTCAACCCTATGGTATCCAGTGCTGTCGTCTCTGTAGAGTGCCACCCTCATTATCAACTTCTAACAGTTCTGTCATCCATGGCATCTCTAGAGAGGTCCTGTACAGTACCGGGAGCTTGTCATGAACCCAGACGGACATGATCTGCCTTCTGTTGTTGCCGCCATATCTGCCAAACAAAATAAAGTAGGTACAATACTTAGTTTTATTTTTATCTTGAAACATCTGAACTTGTGAAGTCTGTGCATCCTTTTCTATCGCGCCCTTCATCTTGGGCCTTCCCCATGTACCTTTCATTGTTTTACCTCGACTTTAGGCTTGTGAGAGGCAACCCAAAACCATTGATGCGCCAATGAGCTCATATATTGTAGTCTTCATCCCAGTCACCACCAAGAAATCATTCGGCAACAAAAACAACACACAACAGTGCACGGCCTCAAAAGTATCCGGGGTGAATGGTGGCGAGGTTTTGATGATAGGGAGATACAATCTATAGCTAATAAACTAGTCTGTGTCATCTGGTTTCAGTGTCTGTAATTTAGTTGATCATATCCTATACTTAATATTTAGACCGACGTGCTCGTGAGGCACTGACCCACGCTTTTTGTTGCTGCGGACGGGGGCCGCGGTAGAAATTAATGCTATAGACAGCGGCTCATATTAAGCGAATATATTATTAATGTATTTGACAACAATCGTGTAAAATTTGAACAACCTAATTCTTAGTTTATCATTATATTTACACTCTATTATTATTAATGATCGAGTTCTCGTCGTCGACCGACGTGCCATATTCAATGGCAAATTCGAACACCTTGCCAGTTGATCCCCACATTACCCTCCCCCCGACTTTTTGTATGGACCTCATGGTCTTCACAAAGAGCCGAGGGTCGGCTCCATCCCCCATGAACTCCCTGGGGGAGAGCCTCGCCGATGCCACGGTGTTCATTATCATTTTATTCGTCGGTGATGTTGTTGCTGCCGGCCGTGTGCATTCGCTTTGTGTGTTTGTGATTTGTGGCCGCGACGCCGAGCTACGATAGAAATTAAGGTACCTACATTTAGAGTTTTGATCGATTCAGTTAAAATCAATGGTCTAACTTTGCGCATTTGAATGGAGATGAAGAGGCCATCATATACCAAAAGTGAAACTTGTGCGCTCTAGCTCATTTGAGAATTTAGAAGGGCGCACATATATCATATATGGGTTAAGAATGAGTTTTGGCTCACATAATATGGATGCGTATTCAAGCTGGCTGTGTAGAGCTTTGATTGATGATCAGTTTCACTAGCTATCATCTATCTAGCTTATCTTACGATCGGTCTACGGTAGGACCGGATGTCACAGCTCAGTACAAAACCTCTCCACCCAGGAAAAAAACCCATTGTATGTACATGATCTCCTCTCTCGCCCCATCACCAGCAGCACAAGCTCTATTTCCGACTTTCAATGATGCAAGTGTCAACTCAGTTTCACTGCAAGCACTTGTAACGTGGAGCCACAATTAAAGTACATAGGGTCTATGTTGGTCTATGCATGAGACTTGCTTTGCAATGAAAGTTGTTGTTTGGATCACTGTGGATGTTGAATTTTGTTGAGTACATACACGTACATACCTACGACTTATGTACACACGGGTACATACGTTGTACCCATGATGTATCCTTTACCAATGAGTACAATCTGACCTTTTTCCAAATAATGGAGGGAGCCAATGCCGAACTGTGGGCTGAACTTTCTTGCTTTGGAACACGTCATATCGGAACTTGCTACCGACCCAAAACGGCCAATGACAACCAGTGAAAATCGGACGCGTCACCACATCATCATCTCGGAGAACGACATATCGTAGATACAAAACCACGTGTTGTTTTCCTCCATCCCCGTTTTTGATTTCAGTTTTTTTCATCTTCTCCATAATTTCATCCTCCTCATCTTTCACACACACCTTCCTAATTTTCCACCATGAATGCCCTCACCCGCACCGCAATGAAGGTCCTTCCCAGGTGAGGCGACAATTATAATAAACAATCTGCAAAAAATGATCGGCGTGGGAGATTTGGCAAATGGTGCATTCGGCTCGAATCCCGTGAGACTTGGCAAATCGAACCAATCCGAAGATGGGAGGAATAGCTCGACCTCTTGGCTGAGTTGTGTCTTCTCACTAACTGCGTTCTTGCCAATGAGCGCTATTTAATGCAAATCATTGGTGTGGTTCTTTGGAGAAAGGGTTTCAAAGGCGTCAAGGAGGAGAATGACGGAAGGATCTTCATCTTTTCCAGCCAAATTATTGTGCCTCACGCTCACGCTGAAATTCTTGTCCACCACATTTTACCCACCTCTCTTAGGACCAGAATGGCCATGGCATCCCGTACCATGGCCACCGAATCCCGTGCTCACCTTCACACTGGCATTCCCAAAAACATGACTGAGCTTCGCAATAGCATCTGGCTCTCAGATGCCGGTGCCTACCCCGTTATGATGGTTGTCACCTTCGCCTGCGGAATGTGCGGATCTTTCATGGCGTATTGCTGCGCGCGCAATCCCGATGTTCGAATTTCGACTGGACGTCGTCAGCAGTTGATCCGTACCTGGGAATAAATATTCCTTGGGAACCGTTGAATATGGAGTTGTAAATGGTGATCTAGCCTGACTGGCTGGATCATCAGTATTTTTTCGTTTCATATGGTTCGTGGAAATATTATGCTACCATTGATCAGCAAATGCTGGTGACGTTGTTAATTTGCTGATATAGTGCTGTAAAGATAGTGAGGAAGATGTTTTTTACCATCTCTGCATTTCTTTCGGGTCAGCCCATTGACAGCGTTTTAGTCAGTACATATCATCATGGCCAGGTCTATATCCTTCCACAACAAGTAAGAACTCCCCCCGCCCATCGTAACACCGTATGGTAATGACCCAGGTTCCCTATGTGAACAGGCCGAGATATGGGCTTTTACTGCCATATTGCAGTTCATTTTTTTCAATAGAGTCATCCTGAAGAATGGGAAAAGGTGACATCAACATCATATAATTGCACTGCTATCAATCTGTCAAGTTACAAGTTACTGATATTCTTTATGAAGTAATTTTGAAAGGTGCCAAAACAATGGTTGTGCCATCCAACAGCTATGTTATTGCAGTAGAGCTATGCACGCTCACATACTCTCACATATCGCGCTGAATTCACACCTTTCAATCAAGTCTTTTGCCTTCATCCAATATATCTTTTGCATTCATCTCGGATGAAGTGTATATCTCATGCAAGCCAAATATACGGAGACTCATTTTACAGGTGGTCCAAAACATAAATCACTCTGAGCTTCTGTACCTTCTGGTTATAAATCCAATGAAGATTCCACTCAATGATCCAAGAATAGACAAAAGAGCTCTTCCATACAGGGTTGTCAGAGTGTGAAATGAGGCCGCTGAGATTGCCAGAGAAATCCACAGCAAGTACAGGGCATGATTCCTTCAGAATAGCTTCATCATGCACCTAAATTGTCACTTATAGTGCATTCAATCGACGAGAAACTCTGATTTGATCCTCTTCATTGTAGAACATTCACGTTGTAAATTGCAACTTGCCGCCACCTATATCAACAGTCATGGCATGCTTATCCAAGAACGCTAACCCCAACACAATCAAATTACCTCTGAACCTTGTCCAAGGTGTATCCTGCCCTAGCGGTGTGGTGATTGGTTTCATGGCAGTCAATTCCACCAACTTCTGCTCGTTATTTCCTGACCCCATGGTTTCAAAAGCAACACTGACCTCGCCCCAAAGTGATTTTTCTTTATTCTTTCGAGCTTGTAAGTTACGTCCCTCGAACAATTCTTCAGACACAGCCATGCCTGATAGGCCAGTGTCGAAAATGACATATGTAGGAGTTTTGTCATCCAGTTTGAGAGGCAGTCCATTGACAATGAACCGTGCACATTTTGCCGTGTAGTGTGTCACCGGAGCTTTATACCGACGATGCAGGTCTCTTATAAGTGGAATGTAGTCATCCTCATTTTTTATCATTGATTGTTTCGATAGTACCAATTGTGGATTTTCACGAAGATCCACACAAAAGCTATCATATCCTGTCTGCCCAAGAAACGATGGGCGTATCCATTTGTCAGTTTCCTTGATGAGGCCAAAGAATACCCCTCCGGGTCCATCTAGCAGCTCCGGACCAAATACACCAAATGTCAAATTCTGCATAGGTTGTATAGTCTCTCCTTCTCCGGTATCAAAAAATGTAAACCCAGCCTTCCTCCAAACCACCGGTCCTTGATTATTATCAAATCCTTCGATAGTATTGGCATATCCACTGTCCCACGTTCGCTCCGGGTGATAGCATCCCCATTTGTATTTGTATGACCACGTGCTGCATGTGGAGGGTACCGTGAGGAAGGGACTGCCAGTATCGACAATGGCACCAAAACGTTCCCCGAAGAGGCAGTAGTGGACTACGTAGGCGGAAAGAGCTGGGATATATTCTAGTGGGGCTGTGATTGTGTCAGTGTTGGCTGTCATTGTCATTGTATCAGCAAGGATGGCTGTGGATGCGGCATCATCGTCGGTTGATGTGGCACCAGCTGGAGCTGATAGTGATAGAGCAAATGCAGCCGTGGTAGGAAGAGCAGCGGCAATCTGTTGAAGGATTGTTCTTCGACTCAATTCGTTCTCCTCTACGGGGTATGGTGTCAGGTCTACCGTGTCGCTGTCCTGGCATGCTCTAAAACCACGAGTTGTGTGTGTCCATCGGCCACCTTCTGTGCGTGGCGCCGGGAGGAGGAATCCATTGACGCTATTGACCAGCAGCAATACTCCTAAAATGACAACATTGTTGTGGTTCATGATTCTCGATCTCTCGATCTCCCTCTCTCTCTCAAACATACTATTATATGATAGATGTTGCCTTCCTTCTCCAGCTCCAGAATGATGAGTTCAGGCTTCAGGATCATCCGCTACAATAATACAATACCTACCGCTTCCTTCCATCTTCCATCACCCTCTCTATCTTGTTCTGTCTCTAGAGATTATGGTCTCTCTAGAGAGAGACATTAGACCAATTAGACATTGTCCATCCATCATCAAGCATCGATGAGCGATCATCCTCGTCATCGCGTCGTTGGTGGCGGCGGGTAGGTGTGATGTGGCGGAGGTGGCGCCGTGGCAGCAAGTTTTGTTCGTAGCAATCACGTAGGAATCAATACAGAAGTATCTTTTTGCGGGCCAGCGATCAGTACACGATTATTCACTATCACCGTGTCTTGAGTTCATTCTGTCGCGAGGTTGGTCGAGGCTCCTCTCTACTCTGTATCATAATATCTCTCAAATCCAGAGGTTGGCATAAGCAATCAAGCCAATCAACTCCAGCTCCAAGCAGCAAACAACCTTGTGGAGACTTCGGGTTGAAGCCCCAGGGAAGAATAGGGAGAAAACTGAACTCTCTCGAAAATGATCAAAGCATGCGTCATTCTCGCCGGTAGCTCCGCCCTAGCATTGGCACTCATTCGAAAAACAAAAGCCACAAAGTCAGCCAAAGGCAACAAGCCTTCTCCAGAGGAGCAACTGGTATTCCGATCAGGTGGTATTGAGTTGGAACCACAGGATTTGCCAGCGCATCTCCATCCATACCACTCGAAGAGTCTGGAACTAACTGAAAGAGCCTTTCGAGATCCACTCCTCAACTGTGAGAGAGGCATCTCCTACGGAACGGAACCTCATCAGCTTCTTGACGTTTGGACTGACGCAGCATCAACAACTACTAGTGCCAAGTCAAATGGCAACACGGATGGGAAACGCCCGGTAGTTGTATTCCTACACGGTGGAGGATGGGACTGGGGATACAGAGAATGGGTCGGATTCTGTGCACGTACCATCTGCTGCAAAGAGGGTGCGGTGATGATAGCACCGTCGTATAAGGTTGGCAAGGGACGCGAGCAAATGTACCCTCAATCGCGAGATGATATCGTTGCCGCACTGCAGTGGATATCAAAGCACGCGGGAGAATACGGAGGAGATGCACAAAAGATTATTTTGGCGGGACATTCTGCAGGTGGACATTTAGCGGCTTGTACGCTTGCAGAATCACATCTAGAATCAACTGGATTCGATACTCAAACCATCAAGGCATTGTTCATCATCAGCTCTCCTTTAGGTGTACGATGCGACGATTTGCTTATGATGATTCAAAATCGTTGGTTGAGGATCCTGCTTCGTCGTCCTGCCACCTTCCTATTCAATCAGTTTATCAAAAGATTGACATTCCTCAAACCAATCATGGGGCACGGAAAGGATTCTGGAGAATTGAGATCATTTCTACAGAATGCATCACCACTGGGACTCGTGTCAAACGATAAAACGGGAGCCTTCCCTAAGCAGATCCATGTCACGTATGCATCAGAGAAGGACTTTCCATTTTGCAGAGAACATGCGGAGGAGCTGGGGAAGAAATTGGGCCAGAGTGTAGATACTCTGGAGATGAATGTCAATGGTCATTTTGAGACGCATTTTGCCTTGGATGATGCATCAAATGAATGGTTCAATTCTTTCCGTAGAGTAATATCACACATCTAGAAGAGTTGTTCTGGATTTTAGCTTCTCTGCCATGGATTGGACCAGATGGGATGTTTTTATTCTCGTTCCATGATTAGTCTAAGACAATCTAACAAATATCTATTATAATTACCTTCACAACACTATGATATTACCGTCTTCGTCACATGCACATACATTTATTATGTCCCCGACGCGATACTGCTGTATTAAGACGCTGGATTGACTACGATATCCTCTCTCACCGAAAAGGCAATCGCGGAATGTTGGCATACCGATTCATTGGTCTTTTTTGCCTTGCAGGTTTAGGTGGTGCAGACTTGAATTTGGAGTCACAAGAGCTAACTTGCTCGTCCTGTTTGCTATCTCCGGCGCTACACTTTTGGCAGACATACACTATATCCTTTTGAGTAACCGGAGTAAGCGGCAAAACCTTGTTTTCGTCAGACAGCAGCATAGTCTGGTTTGTCCGGTCTGATACATCAAGAGAGTAGGATGACACTGGAGCAGCTTGAGGGAAGGTGAAGTTATCATCATGGCCCGAGTGAGTTTGGGACTTGAGACTGTACGGACATCCTTCTGATGCAAGGCTCTTCGAATACACGGGAGATTGATGCATCAAATCAGGGTTAAGTCTCATTTCTAGTACCATTTGTTTCATCGCATTGAGATCTTCATTGGACACTCTTTCCTGCTGCTCGACTTCGATAGTATTATCATCAAAGGAGTCATGTTCTACTTTGGCCTTGGAACAGCATTCGTCATCGGCATCATAATCAATAGAAATTTTGTGCTGGGTAGTGAATTCTATAAATAATGGCAAGTCAGTACTGCTCATTGTGTAAGAGTGATTCATGATACCTTCTTTGTAATGAGTAAAGCAAAGGAGTCAAAAATGGTCAAACTTTTATGAGCTCAAGTAGAGTGTTTTGCATTCTTGTCTACCATTTGCCTCTCTCTAGAGAGAGCTGGAGAGAGCGGAGTCTCGCCTTCATTCTGATCGTACTTGCATGCAAACAAATCTTTCACACCCAGTCTCGCTGTTGCTTCCTCGTGCAGCATATCTCTCCTAGAGAAATTGAAAAACAAAAGAGGTTCTTGATTTTTATTGCTACATCCGATTTGATGATCTCGATCGTGTCATTGGTCCCCAGTCTGATGTCAGCGTGTTCATAGGCAGGTGATGTCCAACCATACACGCGACTCAATGCGACTCTAGAGAGACCATGGCATCATCAATGTATCATGTCCAAAATCATATTGCCCATTAATGACTGTTGGCATGCCGTGCGGTACCCGTAGCACAAGAAGTTATCATGCATAATCACGCGATAGAACGTACGAAGAATGTGTGGAAGAGGCATTGATGCCGCCTGGTACTGAAGTACCTGGTGATGACCCACAAAGGCATTCAAGTCAGTAACAAGTAAGTCTAAGTTGTTGGGTTTGAATTGAGAGAGAGAGGCTACAACATAGAGGTATGCCAGGGTCTATCTACCATATTATCTGCCTCTATCTTCCAGTGCAGTAGATTCTAGACAGTTTCTAGAGAGAAGTCGATAACTCTAATTTGTCTACTCTTTGAATTTGCAATCGAGTTGGAATCGTGCTGGAATCACATCATGGTACTCACACGCAGAACTTCTAACTTTTGGGGGAGCGGAATATCTCGTATGAAAGGGGTGTATCAATGCCTGATACAGAAGTAAATATTCAATTCATGTGGTAAGAGGATTTGCTAGACAAAGACATAGAGGTGATGCTGCAAATGCGTGGAGGCTTCTAGATAACACATTACATTGTAGGTTTTTTTTTGTAAGGAAGATCATCTTGACTGTCAGCATCTTGAGTTCTAAAAAGAGAATATGCGACTTCTTCAGACCGGTCCAACTGAAGAGCAGGTTGCCATGAAAAACTGGGATTCCACCTCTTTCGTTTTTTGGAGCCAGGGCAAACGCAGAGTCACACTTTCTGAATAGCTCCAAGTCACCTTCTTTTGTATTTTTCTTACTGTGGACATTGGAGCTATCAGAGGTAATGCCAACATCAACAGTGACTATTGGATGGTCTTCATGATGCCTATGGTGATCTGCCTGCATTAGTATGAACCTTACTACAAGTATTTTGGGAAGAGAAGTGATGGCCATAATAAGACAGCCATGATCAAGAAAAGTGGCAAAAAGCTACTGACACTATGGCTGGTACTAGTGCAACCTGTGCAAGGCACTGCAGATGTGTCCAGGCATTTATTGCGCCAATCTGGGGTTTTGACCTTAATACTTGATTTTTTGCAAGGATGTCCTAATCCCTTCCGCCAAATGGTTATCTCTATTTTGTGCTGGATCGAAGAAATGGAGAAGCTGCAGAGGCCCGACATACAAGATGTAGAGAATGGCGTAATATAATTCTAACCCTCTACGAAGTACACAGACAGTCTCATTCTATATTTTGTTTGTGTTGATGGCAACCTGAAAAATTGCTCGAGCCTTCGGCAGCGTTGCTTCTCCCATAATTGATACCGAATCCTGAGAGGAATGGCTCATTTATAGCTATTGCAGTACGGCGGAGTTAAGATACAGTGAAATGCAGAGAGTTGCTCTGATTTCATTGTGCTCTAGTGGATAGTGCATAATTATCTGGCCAATAGATGCACCCATAATATTATTTCCTTTTCACGTGCTTCAGTCTTGCTTTTCTGAACATTGGCAATTGTATTCTCAACCATTCATTCATCACCACCCCGATTCTCACCACCGAGGCCAGCACTACTACTCTCCATAAACTCTCTTGAACCCACTATGAATGGCAATGGTCGTTGGTTGAATCCATCCTCATCAGCAGAAGGGTAGTAATAACAATTTTCCCCAATGACATCTTCTTCCATATCTATCATCGTGTCTCCATCACCACTTCCGCCATCGCCTCCTCCACTGCGCTTTGGGTCAAAGAACAGACTGAGGGCCTTCATACCATCCGCTATGGCAGATTTCTCTTCCGCCTCGAGGCGGGCAATGTCAGCGCTGCTATCATCGTCATCCTTATCTTGTTCCTCATTTTGTCTATTTGATTGTTGGTCTCCGCCTTTGTCGATACCCTCATCTTCTTCATCTGAATCTGATTCGCTCTCATCCTCCCCAACAACCTGCTCCATGAATATATCTGCACTACGTTTCATATACTCCGTCTGGACCAACGCCACATCGACACCCACATTGTTCACAGAATTTTGCAAACTGCGAATTTCCGAGGCCACGTGATGTGTCCGGGATGCAACATGGGATGAAAACTCGTGTAGCAGGGTTGCTAACAGGGCATCGGCAGATAGATCCCATGGTGCCTGCTGATTATTATTGTTGTATGGAGATGATTCTATCTTTTCCTCGGCACTAGCCGCAGCATCGGCAGCATCACTATGTTGAGAGGATTGGGCTCGTATCGCGGTTAATTGGAGCTGGTCTAATATTTGCATGTATGGATAGCTTGATGCAATCGTTTCATCCTCGCCGCTGCCGGTTTCTTTCGCAGGGTCTCCTACGTCTTTTGAAGAATCTGCTGCTATGAACTTTGATTCCGTCATGGTTTTACGGATGGCAATCGACGCGATTAGGTGGCGGTGACTGTGGATCTCTGTGTCTGTGGATCAGTGAGTGTTGGCTTTTATGGAGGGGAATAGTATTTTTCTCAGTATTATTTCCCTTATTGCAGTTTAATGGGATCTGGTGATTATATCGTAGGCATAATATTAAGCTGTGCTAGGAGCAAGAAGTTTGGTACCCCGAGGTGAGTTCCAAAAATATCCTCTAGTTCTAACCCCCACGAAAATCTTGAGATTCCGCTTTTGGCGACGATGATAAATCAGCGATATGTCAACGAATTTTGGGGGCGAATTCTCATTTATCTTTTCAACCCCGGAGAATCAGGCTTAGAAGACTCATGTTTCATTTTGGGGGCTTACCAGCATGCCCTCTGAGTGCAGACCAAACAGGGTGACAAGCACAAGGGCTCATAAGGGTCATGACCCGGACTATCTACAAAAATCGGCGTTTTCT
>JALLOX010000135.1:0-15281 GCA_036939695.1 Thalassiosira ordinaria | reverse complement strand
TGGATTGCCTTTACCTCAACAGGTTATGAGGCCCCTTCCGCTTTACTAATGCGTTCTTGGGTCGTCTCTCTCTTCGTCTCTACCAATGTCGGCATCGTCCATGAATTTCCATTGCCATTGCTCTCAGCTCATTCCCCGTCATCGCATGATCTTCCTACATCGGTTTTACCCCTGTTATCATGTACGGCCCTGCCCCCGTTATCGTGCCTATGCTCCCATATCGGTTTCACCCCCGTCATCGTGTGCGGCTCACCCCCCTCATCGCTGCTGATTGGTTTGTCACCCGTTATCTGACCGGCTCACCCCCGCCATTGCTGCTGATCAGTTTGTCACCCGTTATCTGACCGGCTTGCCCCCGTCATCGCTGCTGATCGGTTTATCACCCGTTATCTGACCGGCTCGCCCCCATCATTGCTGCTGATCGGTTTGTCACCCGTTATCTGACCGGCTCGCCCCCGTCATTGTTGCTGATCGGTTTTGTCACCCGTTATTTGACACCCCTAGTGAATATCTACACATTCTACCTTCTACTCTACCATCTATCTGCTATCATTAACCTTCATACTCCCATCCATCCTACTATCCATACTATCATCGCTACTTGCAACTTTTGGTTCCCATACATTTCCGTACCCCATGACCAGACAACTCTCTGATTCTACCATGTCTAGTGATGATGCCAAAACCAATGAAAGGGAGACCGCCCTTGCCAATTTGATGGCTCAATTTGAATCTATGGACGTGAAAGAACTTCCCAAGCTTCAGTCCCTGCTGAAAGGTGCTGTTGACAATGCTATTAACGCGGGTGGAAGTACTGCTACTGATGAGGATGTTGCCACGGCTCGGCTCTCTTGTGATGAATACAAGGGTACTCTTGCCTATGATTCATCTTCTGCCAAACCCAAGATATCATCTGGTTCCATCTTGTCTCAGGCATGCACATCCGTGCTGCTCCTCACGATGCAATTGAGCTTCAGGCTGTGAAGGTTATCATCAACAAGGGTATTGGACGTGGTGTTTCTGCATCAGATTGCCAGAAGACTCAAAAAGTCGTCGTTCAAACTCTCTCTCCTTTGTTGAAGTGTACCAATGTTAGCCAAATCCTGAGTGAATTCAACCACAAACATTTCGATGTTGCTGAGTGCGCTCAGGAATGGCAGTTTTCTCTCAATATGTTGCGTCATATGCTGCTCAATATGATATGCTGTCCATCTTCTCCATGCCAAATCTGTACTCCTTCAGTGACACCTCCATCATTGCGAAGGCTACAAAATGGACTGATATCCTCACTGAGTACGCGGAGGTTGACATTGTCGATGTATTGATGTGGCAGAAATTTGTCCTTACCTTTGGTGCTTCATGTGACGTGGAGAGTGACAACTGGATGAAAGAAACTCTCATGCATTCCATGGATCCTGTCCTCAAAGCTGAAGTTCTCTCTGATTTGGAAGAAGTTGATTCATTGGAAAATGGTGCCATCACCACCTATTACATGATCACCCACCGTATGGTGATTCACAATCAAGAAGCCCAAGATGCCATGCTCAAATGGTTCAACACTTTCAACATTCTGAACTATGATCACCAAAATGTATCCACTGCGGTGCTTCGTATCAAGGTCATTGCTCGTGCCATTGGCAACAAGAGGCTTCCTGTGAATGCTGTGCGATATATTCTTGACAGCTTCTCCCATGCCACAAATGAGAAGTTCCGTACTCTCGTCTCAACCCAGTCTGCTATGCTTGATAGCTCTCTGTACAATCAGAGCTATACGGGCAGGACCATCACAGCCAAGCTTACTGCGGTCCTTGGAGATGTGAAAAAGAAGTATTTGGAACTTCTTGGTGCAAAAGTCTGGGACGGAATTGGCCATGAAGCTACCTCGTTCAAGTCTGCCTTCAAACTCTCCATGACTCTTTTGAATGAATGCTGATGATGTATTTGAACAGTACGAGGTAGCTCGCGTCTATGCTGCACGAGCTGGTCAGTGGTTGCCATTCTCTGAATGGGTCAAAACTGCTATCTGCAATCTTTGTGGCAAGATGGGCCACATCAAGCCTCAATGCCCTGAGAATCCCAAGCGTCCCACTCATCCTTACCGACATTCTCAGCGTACCAAGGACATGGTGGACAATCCTGGTGCTGCCAAGTCAAGGCATCGTGAGGCTTCTGCTGGACAGGAGCGTCAGCCAAATCGTCGTTATGAACAACGCAAGGCTTTCAAGGCTGTGAGCGAATCCCTCGAGGCTTTTGCTGCTGTATTTGGTGGAGATGAGGATGACAAGTCAGACAATGAAGTTGATGAGGGAAATGATCAAGCTTCTACTTCTTCTGGTGATGTTGAAGATGCTCAAGCTAATGTGGCCCAGGATCATGAAGCTCTTGTCTGGGACTCATTAAACTTCTAGGCGGTGTGCTATTTGGTCCCCACGATCGCCATCCTCCCAAATGTTCCAAATGCTACTTCTTTAATTCTTGCCCTGGGCACTCATCATTGCCACTATTCATTCTGCTATTAGCCTGCTATAAGCAGTCTGGTAACTAATTGGATGGTTCAGGCAGTGATGGTATTGGTAATTGGCCAACGATTCTCTCCAGCTTGTCTACGGTCCCGTACTTCCCAAAGCTGAACCACCTCCTCTCTCTATGCCTCTCTACTCATCATGTGGTTTCCTCTCTTCCTTGAACTCATGGAATCCCAATCTCTGTCGGTTTGGTTTGATGGTGGTGGTGGTTTTCTGCTTCTTTTGGTACTGATTCAATGGTGGCTGCTTGGATTATGTCATACCATTACAGTTCTGGAAGATTGTTTGCCTGATCCTCCTCTTTGGCCTGATCCTCCCACAGTGGTACCTTTTGGCTATGCTCATCGATGGTGTCGTAAGACATATCCTCGCCACCATCGCTGCTTTGGACGCATCGAGACGTATATGTTGCCTGATCTCTCATCTCATGTATCCTTTCTCCCTGCTTTCCTTTTCTGTTTCATAGGACTGTTTGTATGCTGCATAGCTACGTTCTTTTGTATGCTACTTCAGTTCTATGGTATGTATGGATCTGGCAAGTCAGTGGATGAAAATGTGACCAAAAAGGAAGATGACCCTCCAGTCACAAATGATCATGACTCGTCCAGGCCTATGTCTTCTTACCTCCCTTCTCCCTTCAAGGTCTTCACGATTTGGGACATATGCCAGGTTTCGTGGCCTTGTCTCTTTGATCATCGGTCTTGTGTGGAACTTACTCTCCTTCAAGTTGACATACGATGTGGTATTCGTTGGAAAGCTAGTCTGGGTGTACTATTGGACACACATTTCAAGAGGATATGACTATCCCCTCCTTGGAATTTTACTCTGCTGTGGCATCACCCTACGTTGTGTGTACCTCTCGTCCATGCCCACATCACCTCATGATGCGCTACCTCGTGGCTGGATGTCTTTGCGACCGTTTCACTATGATATCATTCCGTTTGTTTGTTCATACTTGGATTGGGAGACGCTCTTTAGCTACGAAATCTACACTCCACAATATGAAGCAAATCAAGATGCAACTTTTGGGGAGACACCAAAGTTTGGTCTACCATATACGACGGGTGGAAGCAAAGTTACGCAACCGAGGCGTACATCCTTCTCAATTTCCTTCCCCACTCCCTCCACCCCAACCTGCTCCATTCAACCATGAAGCGTGACGCATCTACTTCGATTCTCCCTGGGCTATCTTATCACAACTCCCACGTCCTACTGTTTCTCCTCCATCAATTCCGCAGGTATGGTGGTAACGTGGAAGGCTCCTACATGGGACAACCTCGTCAGCAAACTCTTGGATGAAGTGATTCTGAGCAATGCAGCGACAATTAACTTTCTTGGCACAGTTAGTCTCGAAGTTGAAGATGCCAAGAAACAAGTCTCTGCCCCTCTTGGCTCAGCACGGGATCATGAAGTATGGCGTGCTCTCATCCAAACCCTTGACAATGACGATGCCACATTTGGTTGTTTAACTGGCTCTAACCAAGATGCGATTCCCATCATCTTGGATACAGGCGCATCAGTTTGTATCACTCCTCATCGCAGCGATTTCATCTCTTACCATAAGAGTGCTCAGATCAAGGATCTCTCCTCATCGAATAAGGTAGCAGGGCAAGGTATGATTCGATGGACTGTTTATGACAAGAATGGAGAGCTGGTAAATCTAGAGCTGCCAGGATATCACATTCCCAAGGCAGAAGTTAGGCTGTTGAGCCCTCAAGTCTTATTGACTCTTGCAGGTGGTGACTCCTATCAGAATGCCGAGCGAATCAAGATTGTGCTGAACAATGACATTACCATTGTGTCTCGGTACTGTCCAAAGAGTCGCTGCCAATTCTCCATGTCTCTCCTACGACACTCAAGCCTAACATTTGATCACATGCCTTTGCCTATGCGGCATCTGATGTCAAAGCCTTCACGCATCATGAGAACATTTTGTCTCAGTCTAATCACAACCTCTCTGCTTCTCAGAAAGAGGTCCTATTGTGGCACAACCGCCTCTCCCATGCCTCGGTTAGTTGAATTCATTTGTTAATGAGGGATTGACAGTGGCTTAAGGACCACATATCTCCCCATGCTGTGCATCAAGGCCCTTTCATTCCTTGCAAAGAGAGGGGTGGTCCTGTTTGTGACATAAGTGGTTTGAAATGCCCTGCTTGTCTTAGTGCTAAAGCCCGTTTCCGGTCTCCTACTGCTGAACATACCACACCATCTGTCCCATCACATTCCAAATTGGATAAGTTCACTGCTAACCTTGAGGGTCGACTCGAAAAGAAGCTGAAAGAAGGCCACACTCTACCTGGCGATTGCGTCTCTGCAGATCACTAGATATATCTCTGCCACTTCTGGTAGGCTTCCCAACACGTTTGGACGTGAACAGAAGGGCTACACCTGCGGCACCCTTTTTGTTGACCATGCTAGTGGTCAAGTCTTCAACTTTTGTCAATTCTCCACATGTGCAGCCGAAACTATTAAGAGCAAGCAGCGTCTGGAGGTGTTGGCTCGGAATGAAGGCTTTCGTGTTTAATCCTATCACTCTGATAATGGCACTTTTGCCTCGCAAGCGTTCAAGGAGGAGTGTGAGAAACAAGAGCAGACTTATTCATTCAGTGGAGTTGGCGCACATCATCAGAATGGTGTTGCCGAGAGGAACATACAAACTGTTGCCAACTGGGCAAGAGCCAGTATGCTCCACTCTGTGTATCACTGGCCTGCAAAAGCAAACATTCGTTTATGGCCAATGGCCATTGACTATGCAGCTTGGGTATTCAATCGCCTCCGTCAAGTCAGCACAGGTCTGTGTCCCATTGAACTCTGGTCGTAGACTCGTTTTGTACATGATGACTTTTGGCGTGCGCATGTCTTTGGCTGCCCTGTGTATGTGTTGGAACCAAAACTACAGGATGGAAAGAAGATTCCCAAGTGGTCTCCACGGTCAAGGCTTGGTATGTTCGTTGGTTTCTCCGCGGTATATTCTTCCCTCGTGCCTCTTGTGCTCAACGTACGCACTGGCAAGATCTCTCCCCAGTATCACGTTATTTTTGATGACAAGTTTGAGACAGTCCACTCTCTCAATCCTGGTGAGAGCATCAGCAAGCAATGGGATCGTCTGTTTAAGTTGGACCGTGAATTCTACCTCGATGAAGAATATGATGCTGATGGCCTGCTGAAAACCACTCACCTGCCAGATTTGGCACCCGAGTGGTCACCTGCTGATGAAGTTGAGCCTGCTCCGTTCACCGGCCCTCGCCAACCATCTCTCCCATCGTTGAATCCTACACCCCCACCTACCCTCCCTCCACCTTCCCTACCTGTCCATCCACAACCTACTGTCTCTCCTCGTACACAACCTCCAACTTCCCAACCTGCTCCAACAGCTACAAGCTCTCATCCTCCTCCTACTGGTACTGTCCCTCCTCAACGACAATCAGTGGTTGATCTCACTGATGAGTCAACCACTCCTTCTCCAGTTTCCAGGTCCTCTGATCAAGTCGCGCCATCTCCAACAGATGGTCACTCCAACGATATGATTGATCTGGATTCAGATGTGGGGTCAGGGGGAGCTGATATGGATCCAGGGGGAGTTGATGCGGATTCAGGTGGAGCTAGTGCTGCTTATCCTTCTCCTCCCCTCCGTCGCTCAGCTCGCAATCATGGATCTCATAAGGATGGTCCTGCCAAAGCTCGGCGGCTTCCAACCCAAGGTGAAGGCCATGCTTTCCACACTGATGAGTTTGGGTTTGTTGAAGATTGGTCTCAATCGGTTCCCCTTGTGGCTAGTAGGGGTCGCTCTGTTCAAAACTTTCATCCCCAACAGCGACTTCACAAAGCATTTCTTGCTGAGCGTCCTTTGCGGCAAGATGGTTGGAGTGATCTGGATGAGCTCTCTCTCTTCTCTAGTCATATTGTTCACGATGAATTGGAGCACATGCGAATTTTGGCTGCCAAGGTCACCAAATCTAAGTACAATGAGGACAATCCCAGTTGGGACATGGCCACCCAAGGACCGTTTCACTCAGAATATTGGGAGGCCATGCAAGTTGAGTTGGATACTCTCATCAATGAGATGCAATCTTGGACATTGGTCAGACGGACCCCGGATATGAACGTTTTACCCTCCACTTGGACGTTCAAGTGCAAACAACATCCTGATGACACTCCTAAGACGTTCAAGGCTCGTTTCTGTGCAAGAGGGGATAGACGAAAGGAAGGAATCAATTTTTTCAAAACTTATTCTCCTGTTGCGCAGTGGACCACGATTCGTACTATGATGGTGCTTGCAGCCAAGCTCAATCTCCAATCAGCTCAATGTGACATCACTGCTGCTTTTGTACATGCAAATCTCAAACCTCAACCTCGTGGTTTTGTCAAGTATGGACCTGAGTTTGTCCTCTCCCTTCCCCGTTGTCTCTACGGACTCAAGCAAAGCCCTAGTTACTTCTACGATTACCTGGCAGCAAGGATTGAGAGGCAAGGTTTGGTAGCTTCTAATTTTGATCCTTGTCTTTTCCTCAGCAAGGATCTCATCGTGATAGCATACGTTGATGATCCGTTACTGTACGCAAGGGATAATGCAACCATCGATGCCTTTATTTTGCGCATGAAAGAGAAGGAGGGAATTGTTCTACGTCATGAAGGCACAGCTGAAGGGTTTCTTGGCGTGGATATCAAGCGTGACGGAAGCAAAACTATTCTCACGCAGAGTGGCCTCAAGAAGCGCATTATTGAAGCTCTTGGTTTGTGTGGAAAATATTCATCTGCATGCTCCACTCCTGCCGAACGTTCTCCCCTCCCACGCGATTTGGACGGCCAGCCAGCCAGTGGTACTATCAGCTACCCTAGTGTAGTAGGTATGCTACTCTACGTATGTGGCCATACTCATCCAGAGATTGCATTCGCTGTCCATCAGTGCGCCCGCTATACATTCGAGCCCAAACGCTCCCATGAAGTTGCCCTCAAGCGTATTGGGCGTTATCTAAAGGGCTGCGTTGATAAAGGCATGATCTTGGATCCTACTGATGACTACAATGTCGATTGTTATCCTGACGCTGATTTTGCGGGCTTATGGGGTCATGAGCATCCACAAGACCCACACTGCATGCGCACAGGTTACGTTGTCACTCTCGCTGGTTGTCCGGTCCTTTGGAAGAGCTCCATGCAGCAGATGATTGCTCTCTCAACCATGGAGAGTGAGTACATCGCCATGAGCACAGCGTACAATCTCTTTTTCCACTCATGGATTTGATTCATGAGCTTGGAGGATGCCTGGGCGTTCCCATCGCAGCCAAGGCAAATCTCCATGTCAAGATTCACGAAGATAATGTTGGAGCACTTACTCTGGGCAAGTTGGAGCCACGACGCATGACCTTACGCTCCAAGCACTACGCTGTACGCTACCACTGGTTTCGGACCGAGCTCAAACCACGTAATGTGGTGCTGCAGTGAGTCTACCAATCAACTGGGTGATATCTTCACCAAGGGTTTGGGTCGTGTTGCTTTTGAATGTCTTCGCAAACGACTCATGGGATGGTGACTCGTGCTTCTCTCTCAAGCTTAGGCCTATCATAGGCCCAATACTTCGCCAATACCTACCTATATACCTACCTAGGCTACATCACAAACGAGCGCACAACATTTGACAACTATTACAAGATCCTAGCAAAGCTGGATGGCCCTGCCATCCTAAGGAGAGAAGATGGATCCATTTTATTTTCTATTTACTATTTTTTTCTTGGCGAAAGAGCAAATCTCATTACTGTCTCTTTCTCTTTGGGGGGGGGGGGGTGTGGCAGTCAACAGACCTTGCTCTTTCGGTAACAAGTCTGTTTCATACCTCTTTCTCTTTGATCAGACTTCAGTCGGACTTTAGTCGGCTCTGTCATCCTGTGTTGTCCGTTTGGAGCCGTTCAGACAGCGACATGGAAGACAACAGTTGCTCTCTGACAAGTCATTGACACCTACTCTACGTAGGTATTCATATTCAAAGTTCCGTCATTGGAGCTTTGTTCTGAGCCACAGGAATCTTCAAATTCTGATTGATTTGTGTGGCTCTTGGGGCTTTCCTGTAGAAAGACACGAGAGACATACCAGGGGTCAGTTATCTCTCTAGTAGAGAGGAGCAGAGACCGCCAATGCTGCCGTCTCTCTCGTCTCTCACATTTTCATCTTATCATCAATATTCAATCAATTCATATCAATTCTAAGCAATATACAACAAAGTTATTCAAGCAATTGGCAATCAGGTAAATCGGCTGGAATGATCCCTAGTCTATGGCAATTGCCACTAAGGGTAAGCAGTACAGAACCTGACCAACATCCTCTCGGGCCTAAATGGATTCAGACAACTCACGAAGACTTTACATTGTTTGATGAAGCTGATTTGGAGGGACACCGGTATCATGTGGCACAGTTAAGTTGCTTTAAGCAAGGTTTGGTGCTGTGTGATTACGACACTTACTGTCCCAGTGGGCTAGGCAATGAAGTCTTTCAAGGTGGACCACCGCTAGTATTCAATTCCAGTGATTTGGAAGAGACTCAATGGGCTCCCTAACAGCACACGGATGGGGCTTGGCAGAAGGATCCAGCACGGGGTAAGATCAGATTGGGAAAATGTCTGTCACAGATGGCGGGACAGAGGGCAGCAGCTTTGCCAAGTGCTACAAGTTTGATGATTGGTATCAGGGGAGCAATGAAAATATTGAAGATGTGTGGGGAGAGGAACACTTGATGTGGTTCTTGTGTTGTGAGACAGAACCAGTGGGATCAACACGGCCATCTCCAACTTTATTTGCAGAATCTATTCCTGGTTTTCCGGAGCAGGCTTTATCGAGCATGCCCAGCATTTCACCCACTTTGCCAACATTGGCCCCAACAGTTGACCCATTGGTTCTCCCATAACAGCTTCTCCATCATCATCCTCCACACCAACATCTAGTTCAACCACTGACACAGTGGTAAGTTTGTAATCAATGAGTGAATGGAATGTGTAATTGTATGGCATCTTACTCAGCAAATTTGTCATTGATGTGGCGACTCTAATCAATCATGAAACACACATGCAGGGTGAGCCATCAACTGATCTACAGCCTGGCCCAACCGATTCACCATCTGCTAGGGATCCAGTTGGAATCACAACTCCTCCTATATTGGGTGGGCCGGAGGAGTATGTTGACAGCAGTGCACAAAACAGCATGCATTGGGGCATTGCCAGAACTGCAATGTCTTTTGTTGTAGTTACCATCGTTTGGTCCCTCTGTTGAATTATGGGTCACATACATTGGAGTATGTTCACTTTTAGTGTAGAAGATAGCAAAGTACCATTGTGATCAAATTAATAAGAATGAACAAACAACAACACCATGCAAGAAGTTGCTGGACATGCGACTCAGAGGAACCTGCTGCACATCACCTACTGGTTGTGGTTCCGTGGATCTAGGGGTGCATGCAGAAAGATGTGTCTTTGAGTGTTGAGAAGCTATGCATTTGAATTGCACAAAAGCCATTACTAGCCAGCAATCAAGAGGCGACAATTCATCTTGGAGGCCAGTCAAAGTGAATACAAATATGGCATTCTGTTGTGTACTGTGTCCTCTTATTCAAAAAGTTTTGAGTCAGGAAGTATAGCTGCCTTTTAAACTGTGTTCAACTAATTGAATTGAAATTACCAGATAAATTCAACCAAACTGTCATGGTCCATAAATTTGAAATTGCTCAGCTGCTCCCGATGGCCTTTTTGATGCATCAACTTTGCCTTGCATGCATGAAAGTTGAAAGGCCATCTACAACATTTA
The DNA here is from genome assembly GCA_036939695.1 of Thalassiosira ordinaria. NCBI lineage: Eukaryota > Bacillariophyta > Thalassiosirophyceae > Thalassiosirales > Thalassiosiraceae > Thalassiosira > Thalassiosira ordinaria. The sequence continues at coordinate 4,969 of JALLOX010000135.1, read as the reverse complement.
ACATTTTGTCTCAGTGGCAAAATAGACCAGGAAATGCAGTTATCTTTCTACTACCCCACTTAACTGAAATCTATACAACCCAAGTGTGATGGCGCGTTCAGCGTCCTCCTTCTCTGGACTTTTGGTTGCATCAATTGCAGCTTTATGCCTACGGAATACTGCGCCAAGGTCGTCCTTCTTTACAAGTCCATCTTTGTAACCATCTTTGAGGTGTTGAACTGCATCATCGTAACCCAACCTTGCTGCAATGATATGATGTTTCACTTCCTTTTCTTTCGAGCCATGTTCCCACTCATACAATCTAAGCCAGCATCTCGCCATAGGATGCCCACCAATGGCAGCCTCTTCACAATGGCGATTCCCCTTCTTTCTGTCCATCTCTACGCCGTGACCACCATAATACAAAGTACCTAGTCGGTAATGAGATTCCATATCTCCCAGCTCAGCCGCCTTTGTGAACAATTCAAATGCTTTGCTGTAGTTTTTATTGTTGGAGTAATGTCTGCCCAATTCGCAAAGTTGAACTGGATCATTTACCTCAATTCTTCTCACCCTGTACTCGTCATTCTCTGCCATGGTCTTTCGATAAGGTGACCGGCAGAATGGACATTTTGGTTTCAGTGATTCCTCCTTCTCTCGTAGTTTATTGATAAAGTCGCAGCCAATGCAGATGGTTTTGGAACAGCACGGATAGCAGTTACATTTATGTGGGTCAAGTGGCATAGGTATACAGCAGATCTGGCAGTCTCCCAGGTGACTTTTTTTGGTTGCGTGAACAGCAACTCTTCACGCAACTTGGCAGCTCGTTTCTTGCAAGCACGTTTGTGATGCGGCCTGTGTTCTTTTTGACAGGTGACGCTGCAATATCGGACAAGTTTGCAAGCAACACATTTCTTCAGCTTTATGCCATCGCCTCCTGCGAATCTGCAAGACGCACAGACCTCATATGCATCAACAATACTTTCATTATTTGTGCTCATAATTATTCAACAGTAAATAGGTAGATCGTGGCGACGAGACAGTGCGATGGCAGCAGCAGTGGCTGGTGGCTGCAATCTGCTGCACCACCTCGCGGAATGAAATCAAGAATGATTTTTTATTGATGCGATGGCATGGATTGATTTAAAAGGGAAAAATACAGAAGGGGATAAAAATCCTCAAAAATGCTCTAAAAAATAGTATTATGTATCCAGGTAGGTATTATGAAGAAATAACTGAAAATATTTTTAGTTCCCATTCATTGTTCCCGCCTAGTGGCTCGTGTGTGTGAGTGCTCCTTCTGTCTCCACGTGGAGCCACGCGTGATGATCTGGTACTATTGAGGACGCAGCAGCTACAGCTGTGACTGCCCCCCAAACCTCAAAAGGAAAATGGTCCCACAAAATTGGCGATGCATTTCTTTATTTCATACAATATGAACTCTCTCCCTTTTGAAATAACCTATCGGGGTCCACGGGAACTGGGCTGTACGTAGTTACTCGTACAGCCCAGGTACCCTGGGACCCCTCCGAATGCTAGCCCTCGCCCGCTAGATTTAACGGCCCTGCCCGGGTGCACCTCCAATTTTGGCCATCACCATGGCGCACGACTAGCCTATTTTGGCCAGTAGTGACACCCTTCCACTGCTTCTCAGAGAACGGTCGCCGAGAAAAATCCTTTGAGAACTATGTCCCTCTATGAACCTTTGAGGGTAGAGAGTCTTATTCTGGCAACTGGGCATGTTGTGCCAGCTAAATCGACCACCCGCCTACCATGGAACAGGTGCTGTTGGTGGCGTCGCTGAAGACCTACATCTTAGCTGATGTCTAAGCCCATCAAGCTCACATGAATGCACAGCACTAGAGTCTATTGCCGTGTATTTATTCGCCGGCTGTCGTGTCTGTCCTCCTGCGTCTCAGGCGGGAGGTCATCGATTGAGTTGATGTTGTCATTGTTGTTGATATGATGTGGTTGTTGTGGGTTGTGGGATGTGGGTTGTGGTGGGTCGTGTGTCACCCGGGCGGTGAAAAACCGAGGGCCAAGATCTGGAGGGGTCAAGGGCTTCGCCCTCGCTAGGTACTAAGCTAGGGTAGAAGCCGTTGACCCCGATAGGGGTGCTAAATGCCATAGGTAAAAAGTGATGTAGTCCCTACATTATAAACTCAAAGTGTAGTGATGTTTCCAAGGCATAATTTCAAGTGTGGTGATGTTTTCATTTAGGTCATGATGTTTTCAAAATTACGAGTTCCTACATAAGTGTTCTCGAGTATGACTTGTGACATCACTATCGTATACAACAGTGAAGCAGGTACTGTACTAGTTCCTATGTATCTATTTGAAAACGTAGGGATGACATTTTGCATCAAAAGTGTGGTGACGTTTCCGAAGCCTTTGACAAAGTGTGGTGACGTTTTGGTCACGAAGCGACATTTTCTAGGGCATTTAGAGTAATTCAAGAAAAGGACCGAGAACAAACTTAAATTAATTTGCCAGGATTATTGTTGTAGAACTCTTCGTTTTGTTACCAAAACTTGCTTTGATTTGCACTGAGGGATTGTGACGGAAATAAGTTGGGCTCTATTCAACTTCAGGAGACGTTCAAATACTTGACGACTGCCTACTCCTCACAAGGTATGCTATGATCTTGTCTAGATAAATGAAAAAGTATGTTCCAGTGTAGTTATGTTCGTCACAAACTTTGCAATGGTCATTTTTGACTAAGTTAGATTGATTTGACAAAAAGGGGTACATGTATAATGCGCCAGAAATCCTAAAAAATGGCCGGCGTGTCATGATGCAATTTGAAATTGTAAATGTATTCATTAGCCACCATTTTAATCTACATAACTAGAACTATGTATGTGCTTGCTATCTACTCAACCAGGATGTGCTATTGATAGTGGGTTCTAACGTGCCCACTCTCCTATCCTCCTTCTGATTAGTAATCTAGCCAGAGGACCATCCCTGGGAGAGACTGCTATCTTCGTGACAGTTTTGTACCTACCATATAGTTACAAATCTCTGCACCCCTCATTGTCAAATATTGAATGAGATTTTGCTACTGGAACTGGAACCGACTTCGCCACGGGTGATTGTAGTTGCTAGTCATCGCTGAGGTTGTGTTATTTCCTACCCGACCTTTCGCTAGTTCATTAGTACTATTGAAGTACTCGCCTCCTGCTCTCGGTACACATTTTAAGTACTATTCATCCTGCATTGTTTTTTTGGAGGTTAATCCTCTTCCCATTCTGGCTCCCATCAGGGGGTTATGTGCTGTAGCACGTTGAGGAGGCAGTCGCTGAATACTCGCTCCACCACAGGTGTCTCGGAAGGTTCTAGCCCTGGCGCAGACGTTACAGGACGGATTGGCAGTGGGGATCACCTTTTTGAGCAGTAGCTCAACCGTCCATTCTATACAAGTAGAGAGACAGCATAAATATCCTCACACAAGGCACTATGCTGGAGTATTAATAGTTGGATGAATTAGGATAGAAGGGAAAACGAGAGTCTGGCAATTTCCTATCTACTCTCTTCATTCCTCTCCCCCTTCATATATCCCCCAAACCAACCCGCCTTTGATCTACCCACTGTTATGTAGCTCCTGTAATTCTGTTCTTTGAGTGTACTAGCCTCCGCGCTCCGCGCTTTGGCTAGCGCTTTGTGGGATAGTGGTATCAGGCGGTAAGTGCCCTGGAGTTGATGAAGCGCGGTATGGTAGGTAGTGTCAATGGATGTATGTCAAATGCATGCATACCGGAAAGGATGGCTCGCGCGCGGGAGCAAGGGCAAGGTGCCCGCGAAATTCGTGAGGAGCCGACCGTTTAAGTGGCGACGCGTAGAGATCCAATGGCGGAATAGGTACCCATAATGGTATCCGTCCGGCGTGGAGAACTTCGTCTTTAATTAGATGGATGTAGGTACCTACGTAGGTAGGTAGAGAGAGTTATCGATGATGTATTGCCCTTTTCTACAGTGACATTTGTGGTCACAAAGTTTGTCACAAGTCATTTGATCAGAATCGCCCTCTATTATCAATTCCAACTTGACGTAAAATGTATATTGGAAAGGTGATCTTCGCAGTGTGGGTCATTCGAAATCCAAGGGCAATATATCAATAATGAGTCATCGGGACCTTCAGAGTTCGTTGTAGTTTGTATGTAGCGAGTAATGAAGGCCCATTGCGACACAGTAGCCGCAAAGACAAAAGGGCACAATACAACGCTACATACAATAATTAATGTTTTCCACAAACGGTCACAAAATTATTGTGTACTTCAACAATGACCACTATCATTGTCATAGCAACTGTCGCTGGACATTATTCTAGAGTAATTACAGCTAAGCATCTCACAAAATCGTACAATTCAGTAGCCGACCTGAGCCGACGGCTGCTACCATACTCTATGGTATGTTCAATCAGAGCATGATTCAGGTCACATGTCGTACGATACATCACTTGTCACCGTCACGACCATCGATGTTTTTACAGCCCTGGCATTCAAACAGCCAAAGAAGTTTGATGAGAGCATTCGAGTGAATAAAATAGAAGAAGTGCATGCAGTAATTGTGTGGCGCATGCAAAGCCAAAACAGGCCACCGAGACTTGATTGGCTCCCAATCGTAGATTTTACCTAGCCATTCTTCCTCTCACCCCCATTGAGAGCCACATGACGAGCAGATGATTATTATCTACATCCGGCACATGTTGTGAATGGCTGTGAAAGTGATTAGACACTCCCATGAGACTATTAAAGTCAAGATTCTTTTGGCATCAACTCAATTCAATGATCAGATCATTCAACACATTTCTATCGCTCTCATCGCGCACTCGATTACTCTCCTCATTCCTCTATTCACTTCTTGAACGCCACACGCTCAAAAGAGTACAATGATAGGCTTCGACGCCACTCTCAAAAGAATAGATCGGCTGCCAATTTCGGCTGGTAACCTAATCGAAATGTCAACGGGCCACTTTTTTGATGCGCCCGCG
>JALLOX010000134.1:0-15299 GCA_036939695.1 Thalassiosira ordinaria | reverse complement strand
ATGCACACATTCTAGCCCACACGATTATCGTGGGGCCTACGTAGTTCCTACGTAACTATACATACCACAGGTAGGGTTATCTCTACAAATCAGCTAGGATTGACCCAGCTGAGGGCAGTATACAGCTCAAAATAGGCCATTCCAAGCCACTTATGTGCCGATACCTGCCCAAATCAAGGTCAAGGCATTTGACTCCACGGAGCAAATTGATTTTCCGTGCGGGCGCACACAGCCCCACTATAGGCCTGGGCCTATATCTAGCTAGGTACTAGGTATGCACCACTACTGCTACTGCCACATGCCACAATAACCTGACTGAACACTGAACAACTATGAGCCTTGAAGGTGGACTAGCTGTGCGCTTTGCCTTTGGCGGTGAAGCTTTGAAGAATGTTGCTCGCCAAGGAACCATGGCTGCCTTTTTTCTATTGGATTCAGAACTTGTGTTTCCTTCCATCTTTCAATGACAACGCATTCAACCGTTGGCAAAGAAGTTTCAATATATTCGACAAGAGATCTTTCATGCCTCAATCACCTAAATGGGAGGGGCGATAATTGGAGAGACTATAAAACAAGCTATAAATAGCGGCTACGTGATTTTTCTACCACTTGAGGACTCATCATTTCAGTCCCACACGAGGGTGCTCTTCGAAGTAGCATTATACTTTCTGATATTTGACGCCTACTTCTACATTGGACATCACCTATTTCATACCAGATACCTATACCCAATCCACAAGTCTCATCACATTTTGACGGCCCCCAATGCAGTTGCTGGATTTTCCTTCAATCTACTAGAAGGTGATTTCTTTGGACTGTTCCTTCCAATGTATTCTGCGGCCATGACTTATTTGTTGGGAGGTATACTGAAATCAAGTGTGATGGTATGCGGACTTATTCAGGTATTGCAGTCCTTGATCATTCACAGTGGGCATGAATTGGTTCCGGCATGGTTCTTTGAAAAACGTGTATGTTCATTTTTCTTTACACCAACCTTTCATGATCGTCACCACGAGCATCCAAATTGCAACTATAGTGGATTCTTCACCTGGCTCGATGATTTCTTTGGAACGGCGGATATGAATTGGCGAAGCAAGTATGCTTCTTGAAGACGAGAGGGGAGAAAGTCTAGATTGGCTTGAGGGCATCCACACAAGCAAATGAGATAATCCGGACAACAGAGACAGGGACAATATCTGAGTGCAACTGAGTGAGCATGGTCCATCATGTGTAGGGCTCAACTGGCATGGCAGTGGGCGATGCAGACGCTTTGAACAGCATTTTTGAAGAATTTACCATGCAATCTCCACCACAGTATATATTTACTTTTTGAGGATGTTGCAAACAAGACGATGTAGAATGGTGCATTTTGTGTTGATATGTTTTTTTTCAGTGGTATTTTGGCGATTCTAATTGAATGTAATATAAATATCATTGGGAGCGAAGAGAGATCAAAAATGAATTACTGTGAATGAGGGAGGAAGTGACTCAACTCATAGTCTGGAGGAGCATCTCGCTCTAGAACAAATGAGATTGACAAACAAATAGTGAGTTCATTTTCATTCTCAACTCTCCTTCCTATTGTCAGAAAAGGCTCAGCTAGAAGCTACTTAGATTTAGCAGCACAATGCCCATGAAGGGATGAGAAATTCCAGATTCATTTTGTTAAATGGGAGATTTAGGATTTTACATCTTCTCAACTGCGCCACCAATATTATTTGCAACACATCCATGCATGAGATTCACTCTTCTCCATCATGGCTAAATTTATTTTCAGAGAAACTAAATTTGTTCAACAACAGCATGAAATTAAATGCTGATATTTCTCTTCTCAATCAATGGAACATAAATGGGATCGTACATTTTCTTGGAAACAAAAGCATCAAGATCAGCCATATCTTTCTCACTAATATTGGATGCCTGTCCTGTCCTGATGCACTCTTCAATAACTGCGATAGCTACCTTCTTACTCACATCCCGGATGGTTGTGAGGTTTGGGAACACCTTGCCTTGAGCCAACTCTTCCTCTGTGAGATAGTTTGCCAATGCCTCTGCGGCAACATAAAGCATGTGATCGGAAACAGTCTTGGCCCCTGCCAAGGTGACACCCAAACCAATTCCAGGGAAAATGAACATGTTGTTGCATTGAGTTGGATAGAATGTCTTTCCGTTGTATTGAACCGGATCAAATGGACTTCCACTTGCAAAGATGCATTTGCCATCTGTCCACGTGAAAGCCTGCTCTGCTGAGCATTCTGCTTTTGTTGTTGGATTGGAGAGTGGGAAAATGATTGGCCTTTCACAGTGTTTGGCCATATCTTTTATGAGCTGTTCTGTGAAGAGTCCGCCAACTGCAGTCATCCCTAGAATCATGGTAGGTTTGTACTTGTTCACAATATCCGACAAAGAGAGCCCACCATCAGTGTCACGAGCAAATAGAGCCTGCTCTGGAGACAACTCGCTCAAGCGTTCAGTACCAAGAAGACCCTTCTCATCAGCAACAAAAAAGCACTTCTTTGCCTCCTCCGCGGACCGCCCATGCTCCATCATCGCCTGCATGAGTACCTGAGCCACTCCAATGCCAGCACTGCCTGCTCCAGCAATCAAAATTCTCTGATCTCCAAGAGAAGTTGGCTTCTCTCCCTTTGCACGAAGACTCCCCAACACTCCAGCCAATGTTGTGGCTCCCGTTCCTTGGATATCATCATTGAAACAGAGAACCTCATCGCGGTATTTATTGAGAAGCTTCTGCGCCTTATCACTGCTGAAATCTTCAAATTGGATGAGCACATTTGGCCAACGGTGACGAACGGCCTGGATGAACTCATCCACCAAATGATAATATGGGGCACCCGTCAACCTTGGTTGCTGAATACCAAGATAGAATTTATCATTGAGGAGTGCCTCATTATCTGTACCGACATCCAAAACTACTGGCATGACACGGCTGTCAAAGATGGAAAGGATTAGTAAAGAGTTGGCTGTGGTACATTATAAAGCCAAAGTGAATGACAACACTCACTGAGGTGCAATTCCACCCGCCGCACAGTACAAACTCAGCTTCCCAATAGGAATGCCCATTCCATTACATCCCAAATCTCCAAGTCCAAGAATCCGACTACCATCCGTCACGACAATGACGCGCACATCGTTCTGCGGCCAGTTATACACCATGGATGCCATGTGGCCCCTATCTTCCGCACTAAAGTACATACCTCTAGGACGCCTGTACCTCATGGCAAACTCATTACACGCTTGACCCACCGTGGGCGTATATATGATAGGTGCCATCTCCTCCATGTGATCGACCAGGATGCGATGGTAGAGAGTTTCATTACGATCATGTACATCTTCAATGATAGTGTGTTTGCGAATCATACTCTCCTCAGCACGGATTTCTTGCAACACACGTTCTTTTTGAATTTGGATGTTGACACGACGTGGTGGAAGGAGGCCACGGAAGCGTAGGCGATCACGTTCTCCTCCCTTGAAGGCTGTGAACTTGTTGTAGAGTGGATTGTTTAGAATTTCTTCATACGATAAGTGAAAGAGAAGGTTGTAAAGCATTGCGTAGGTGAGTGAGATGCAATGAAAGTAGATTGAACAGCATAGGTAATACAAGCCTACACAATCTTACCAGATCCACGAGAGTTGACAGAGATGGGAGCCAAAAACTTTCTTGTGCAGCCCTTCCACTCTCCTTCCGTCTCTGGTCCTTCGTCAACATATTCATCGGGGATAGATTCTCCCCAGCCGCCGTTACTCATCCAACGAGAAGACGGCGCGGCTGCTCCTGCTGCTCCGGCCATACGGCGGGAGATGCCGCTGCGCAGTAACGCTGTTGATCTCAGCATCGTTCTGGGTCTCTTTAATGGGTTATGAAGACGAAGAGATAATGAAAGAAATGAGAATGAGAGGAACGAGAGCGAGAAGGCAAAGAATGACGGCGGCGGCGGGCGGGGCCGGCGGGAGCACGGCGGGAGGTGTCGCGTCGCTCGGTCGGAGAGTCCGAGTGAAAAAATCTTGTGGATCTTTTGTGATGTCATCCGTGCATCTGTGACGTCAGCGAGGCCAATTTAGTGAGTGAGGGGCTCCGGGCGCAGGTTGAGTCCGTGGGGGCGCCTGAACAAAAGCAGGGCAACACGCAGGGCCACAAACAACGCCACCACATACAAAACACCATGGCGGCCGTTGCTACTGCTAGTGCTAGGAGATGCATGGTGGTCAACACGGCCACCGCTTGCACCCAAGTCTCATCTAAGCGGTCGAAGGCATCTATTTCCCAAGTATTATTCACTGGTCGGAATGATCGTAGCTGTAAACCGTGGTGTTACCGCCACTCCTCAACTGCAGCAGCCAATGCCGACCAACATGACTCATCACCTTCATATTCCACTCTTAATCCTCGAACAAGTCCGCAATCACCACAACCATCATCACCTGTAGGATCCTACGTCTCCGGATCTACCACCCACTTTGGATACGAATCCGTCTCCATCGACGAAAAGGAAGGACGGGTAAAAAAGGTCTTTGAGAATGTCGCCGATAATTATGACGTTATGAACGATTTCATGTCTGCGGGATTGCATCGATATTGGAAGGATGAATTGTTGAAGATGACGGGAGTGGAACCAATGGCAAAGGTTGTGAGAAGACGTGCTTCGTCAAACTATGCCAATACTCCGGTTGGTGATGATGCTGAAGAGAAGAGTTTGCTATCCATTCTGGATGTTGCAGGGGGTACGGGTGATGTGGCCTTTCGATTTGTGGAAGCCGCAAAATGTGAGGAACGCGCAAAATCCTCTGGGAAGGATGAAATATCAGTGACTGTGTGCGATATAAACCCTGAAATGTTGCGAGTAGGGGAGTCAAGGGCACGTACCAAGTACGGCTCGGCACTATTGGATGATACATCTGCTCTAAAGTTTGTGGAGGGAAATGCACAACACTTGCCATTCGAGGACGAATCCTTCGATTTATACACGATTGCCTTTGGATTGCGTAATGTCACAGATGTAGACATGGCACTGAGGGATGCCCTTCGCGTGTTGAAGCCAGGAGGACGGTTTCTTTGTTTGGAATTTTCACACGTGACAAATGTACCCTTGGCAACTCTCTATGACATCTATTCCTTTCATGTGATACCGAAACTTGGCGAGGTGGTGGCCAATGATCGGGATTCGTATCAGTACCTGGTGGAGAGTATTAGAAAATTTTGTACACAGGAGGAGCTTGTCTCGAGGATGGAGGCCGCTGGATTTGAGGGCGTGAAGTATACCAATATGACTGGAGGCATTGTTGCTGTACACGAGGGATGGAAGCCTCTGTGATGGAAAATAAATTGATATGATAAGAGATAGGAGGGCTATTAAACTTTCTCAGATCGTTGATTACTGTTAGCTTTGATACCCCCAACTCATTAGCAAGTCCATCTCTCCCCATTTCTTAGTAGCAAATTATGTCTTCCCCTTCCCAATTGATTATTGGTAGGTAGCATTACCCAGTAAATTAATATCCCCATAGCTCCCCATTATTTCAAGCTCAGATTTCCCCTCTTCACCGAGGAACAATGGCGAAAGTACACTGTTCATAAGTTGTACAACAGATATCCTGACACGCCGAGAGACATTCCGCCGCGGACCTTGCGAGTCCATCCGGTCCAGGACTATTCTCACATTTCCCCTTACAATCTGACACCGAACGCAGGAAGTTCGGATCCTTCTTCGTCCCCTTCGTGTCTCCCTTATCCTTTGGCTTTTGTCCAGGTACGATGGGAGCCTTACCGGTCTTCCAGATGATGTCTCCGCTCTCTGCCGCCAGTGCAGGCTCGGGTTTAGAGTTGCCCAAAATAGCTACCGCGCTGGTGGTTGTTACTAGAGATGAAAGTATGCTCTTTGTCCATTCCCTGCGGCTGCTGAGAGGGCTAGATTCTTCATGGTTGTCGCGTGCCGATAGCTGAAGCTGATGAGCCGATGTTTTGATAGTGACGTGTGTGATAGCAGGCGAGTGATGCCGAGGTGTCGAAAACGCAGAGCCTCCTGGACATGCAAAACATACCCAGAGGATGAATAATGTGATTGGAGTGCATTTATTGATCATAATAGAGATGATTGTTGTTGTTTGATGCGTCCCTGAATAATACCTCTAGGCACAAGCGTGGCTGGCACAAGCAGCAATCGATCAGTCGGCGACCTGAAATAATTGATGTTCAGTTTTCAGTTATGTTGATGGCAGAACAGTAAAGACAGTGCGACGACAATACCTACTACTTATCACAACTATAAAAGTTCACTTTCATTAGTAAAAAAAATATGTAATGAATCGTTTTACTGCTCGCTCTTATCAAACAGACCAAACGGACATCACAGAAACAGAACAACAACCAACAACACAAAAGCAAGAACACTAACACAAAACAGTTTGAGCGCAACCAACAATGGCGCTCGATGACACGGTCGATGCCCAGTGATTGTACAGCCAGCAACATTGATGACTACTGGGGGAAGATGATATGATCTGATATCATGATGTGATCGAAGTCTTTAATTGCTATACAACATAACCATGAATCGAACACTACTCAAGGCTCTACTCAGCCTGGCGTTATTCCTAAGATGTGAAGTCGGCACCAGCGGGGTCAAAGGTGCAGCGACGGCGGCAATACGGCAACGAACAGTAATATTCTCAGGCGATGGTAGCGGTGATGGTGACTCCTACAACGCTGCTGGAGTGAAGAAATACTCTAATGACAGTCCTGTTGAATCTTCTCGAAATCTACTGAACAAAATCAGCTCAATACATCATATTCAGCTTGAGTATAGCGGCGTCACGTATGCTTCTGTGTCTTTGGATATTGTGAAAGCAGATATAGTCGACGAGGTAAAGGATGTGCTGACAACTCATTTAGGAAATGATATTGAGGTAGTGGATGTCCAAAGGGCCTACTTGAGAAAGCTACGAGGCCAACCACAAAGAAAACTCTCATATATACGATTGGTGGTCACCATATCATTGCGCCATTCTTCTTGGATAAGCTCTGAACGTGCATCAGCTACAACAATAAAAGTCTTGAGTGAATATGTTGATAATGATTTCAGGCAGTACTTAAGAAATCTCCCTGGAAATGGAGATTATGTAGGGACAGTTGATGTTACTAATTACTACACAGGTATTGCAGTTGGTGTTCCGACTGCAGATATCCCAGTGAATAGTCCAACACAAGTCTCAAATGGGCAAACAATTGGGTCTTTTCGATTCAAGTTGATTTTCACTGAGGTCTCGACACACCTCGCCAACTTAGATGTGTTGAGAGATTATGTTCGGTATGGCACCACAAGAGTATTGAAGGATAACCTGGATTCTGGCATTGAACTCCTGGATGCATCTCTAGAACCATGGCTGCCCGAGTTATGGCTTACATACACGGTGCTGATAAGTTTACAATACCCAACAACACAAAAAGATGCATTCATTCATGCAGATGAGGTCTTACGCCGCAACACAGGAGACATTGATCTGTATCTTGACGATTATCTTGCAACATACTCACTATCGGAGGCGGAGAAGGTAGAGCTAGAATCAGCTATGAAAGAAGTTTTTGGTCAGATGGCCAGTGTTGAGATAGGTGACACCCCAGCTCCCACTCCAACACCCACAAAATTTGTCAAACCAGCAAATGATTGGTTGAATACCAGTGCTGATACTTTGGAAACAATAATGCCATGGTGGGGATGGGTAATTCTTGGAATAGCAACAGCATTTATTGCTGTATGTTGTTGCTGTTGCATAACACATTTCAGGAAACGCAAACGTGCCTCACAGGCAAAGAAGCCAGATACAGTTACAAACACCATCCATGTAATTGAACCTGCCAAAATTGAACCCAACATAATCGGACACAGCACAGTCCGTCTGCCAGCCACCCATGAGAGAGTACCCATGAGCAAGTCCATGAATGCAACAGACTCTTTTGACGAAAACATAGTACGAATCAAAAGGATGATGATGGATGAATATAGGTTATCTCGGTCATTGACCCTAAAGCCCAGTCAAAACCCAGCACATCCTATTCTCCCAAGCACTGATGCAATTCCATATGAACCAAAGTCAAATGCCCTTGACCCTGAGCAGAGACTAGAACCTGAAAAGAAAAAGAAGAAGAGCAAAAAGAAGAAACAGAAGAATACCGTTCCATATGAACCAAATGCCTATGCCCCAGATCCCGAGGAGACACTACTCGAACCTAAAAAGCAAAAGAAAAAGAGGAGCAAGAAAAAGAAGACGAAGCAAAATAATGTTGATCCCTGCAATGTAGTTCCATACGAAGCAAACTCATTCGCCCCAGATCCAGAGGAGAGAATACTAGAGGTGGAAGAGAAGGAACTTGGTCCATGCACTGATGTAATTCCATATGAACCTAACGCATGCGCTCCGGATCCCGAGGAGAGCATTTTCTAGAACCTACAAAGAGAAGGAACGAGGATTGAAAATGAAAAAATACCATATTATGTATGCCTGCTCTGTGATAAGTATGTTTAGTAGGTGAATGCTGAAAGAGACTTAAGACTGCCATTTATCTTTGGCATTCATGGTCCACTCTATTGGAAGCGGCTGTTGATCTCTGACAAGTCTCTTCCACAAATGCTTTACTTCTCCCATTACCATTTTGCCAACCAGTCCAGATTTAGCACATAGTTTGAAGAGTGGCTGGCAGATCATGAGTCAACAAAATTATGCACAGGCAAGTAATAGCCAAATCCAAATTATATGAGCATACCATATCGATCACAATAAATGAAAAAAGCCTCAACACAGCTCACCTCAACCAGCTTGATTCTCTCAACTTCATCATCAGTGAGATCCATGCAAGTCCGAATCATCAGACCATAAGTGACATCATCTACACAAGAGTCACTGCCTCTACCTAATCGTAACAGTTCAAAGGCAACCTCGACAGCTTTTCGTTTGGCTATTGTATATTCATCTGTTCTTGCACAGACATTTATTGCCGCGTTCAAAACTGCAGTCGATACCGTTCCTGAATCATCTTTCATGTGTTTGATCACCCTCAAGGCTTGAGATGCGGCACTCTTTGGTTGGTACCGTGCAAGAGGACTCAAAATGGATATGTAGCATCCGTCGTCCAGCTCTATATTTGGTACTCCATCTTTCCTCAAAACATTCATTATCTGTAGTAGACGAAGTGCATCGTCTATCCTATTGGCTTTTCCTAGGGACATGAGCGTGGCTGAAAAACCTACTACTGTAGGCAAAACTACTTTCTTGCTGCCTTCTTGGTAACGGCTTATGCGCTCTGACAAGAATGAGAGGGCATCCTCCGCGGCCTCCTTAGCAACCACGTCAAATTTATCTTTGGCATCATTTACACTTGCGTTGCTGTACGCAAGCAGGATCAGGTTGCATAGTTCTGCATTCAGGAGATGGTTGCTGCCATTATTTTCGCCCTCATCATCTTTCAATCCTTCTTGTTCTTCAATCTGCTCCCATGATCTACGCGCAGTGCGGGCTTGCACCAAATATTGTGATTTTGATAACGCCACCAGGAGCGTTCCAAGTCCAAACCTGTCTACGTGAATTTTCTCACCCTCCTTGGACATGGCTCGTTCTAGATAGGATGATGCAATAGTCGCCGCCCGTCTTGTATCGCCCACCTTCTCCTGCAATCTCACCATGGTGGTATAAGTCAATATATCCGGAGCAATCACCTCTTTGCCTTCCTCCATGCTCTCCAGAAGGGACAATGCCTTCTTGGCATTTTCCTTCGTGGGAGACCGGGCTAATTTTCCAAGAACGGTATTGTAAGTGATTGTATCGGGTACAACGGCAGTATTACCACTCTTTTGCTGATTCTCCATTGCCTTGAGTGTTTGGTACGTGCCATATGTGGACTCTTTGCTATTGCTACGCGCCAGCATGTTGATAATGCAGTTGAAAACAAACGAGTCTGGCTTGGCTTTTTCATATCCCTCTCTGTAAGATTTCAACATGCTTTTCAAGTAACCAACTGCCTTGTCTTCTGATTCTTTGGTGGGACTGCGGCTCAACGCGCTGATCATCATGTTGTAGCTCCACGTATCTGGACGGGCATTTCCTCCAAGCGTCTCCATAGTGGCCATCAATTCATCTGCCTGGTCTAATTTGTTTGATGCATTTCCCTTGAGTGTGGCATCCAGAAGAATGTTAAATGGTACAACACTTGGTTCCAACTCGGGTTCCGGACCATCCATCATTTCCATCAACATCTCTCTTCCTTGTGCAAGTGACTCGTCTGTACCTTCTTTTGTGTAGGCCTCAATCAAGCTTGTGAGCAGGTTACCATCAGGAACCGCATCCATATTCTTCATCCTATGCATCAGCTCCCTCACCCTCTCCACCGCAGCACCCTCTTTGGAAGAGACACACTTGACAATCACCTTTGCCGCAGCATTATAACACGAGCTGACACTACTCCCATCTGGAAAGTACATTCCCTCCAACTCATTCACCAGTTCCATCACCTTCTGCACAGCCAGTGCCCCATCCTCCCTCTCCACCTTCGAATACGCATCAATCACTGTAGAAAAGCTCTTGGCATCGGGGCGTACATTCTCGTGTCCACCCTCACCCGAAAGTTTCATCATCATTCGTAACACAGACTCGGCACGTTGTGCACCATCCATGCCCCCGCCACTATTGCTCCAAGCCTTGAGAACCGTGTTAAAGGATGTTACATCCATGCGAATGTCATTTTCTCTTTGTTTCGACAATTCCGACATTTTGAGTAGTAGGTCCTCGGCATGTTGGGCGGAAGAGGGATTGTGCGTTCGTGTGGCGTGGTAGTTCATTAGTGAGTTATAGGTGTAGGCATCGGGTCGTATGCGGGGTGCGTACTCTCGATCGGAGGCATTGTCGGATGAGGCTGCTTCTTCAGCGAGCATATTCATCTTTTCTAGTATGGACTCGACTTTGTCGGTGCAATCTTCGTCCCATTTGGAGTAGGCGTTGATGAGGCAATTGTACCCATATCTATCCGGACGAGCAATGCTACGCTGAGGATAGTCTCCACTGTCCGTATTGCAACTTCTACTATAACGCTCGTCCATCCTTTCCATAATACCTTCCACCCTCTCCACAATCTTCTGCCCCTCCACACCACTCTTATTCCATGCATCCATACATACATTATACATTTCCTCATCCACGGTAACTTCCTCTAAATGATGATTCCTCTTTCTTGCAGAGGATTGTGATTCTTTGTACAGTCGTTCCAATAGTGCCTCGGAGAGAGTTGCTCCTTGTTCATTGTGCCATTTGGATGCGATGGAGAGAAATGATCGGGCCTCAGATAGGTGATCGTTTGAGAGACGGCCTATGGGGATTCGTTTTAGGATATAGTGTATGTTTGCATGCAAGGATGATGACTTTTTGTTGTCAGAGTCATAAAATAATGCTTTTGTTGCATCCAGTCCTGAATGAGAATCTGCTGCTGTATCGTTTGCTGCTAGAGTTGCTGTTGCTGCTGAATCATTGCTGCCTCTGCTGCTGCTGCTGCTGCTGCTGCTACTCTCTTGGGCAAAGAATCGGAGTTGCTGCTGCCATTGGGGGAAGTGCACACCACCCTGCAACACCGTTGCAGTTGATGGCGTTGTTGCCTGTTGAAATTTGCAAACTCTGCATCGTGGTGCCGATTGCCTCGGTTGATCTAAGCGTACTCGTCGGCGGCCAGTTGCATGGGAGGAGAGAAGTCTCAAAGTCGAATTACCTCTGGGTGTCATGGTGACGTTGCTGCTGCAATGCAACGAGTAGTGCAGCTACGCAGTAGTCTGACCTTAGCAAGCTACAATATTATGGCCAACGGCAACGGATCGATTTCATGGTTGGCTTAGTGGCTGTCGGTGCTTAGTGTGATCATGGTGTGATGTTTGTGCGGTGCTCATGAATCTCGGTGCAATTATGCGTAGGAATTAGTATTATTGTACGGTTGACACTTGATACCACGTGACGTGAATCCGCCACATACATGAACATCGAACATCCTCCACTTCATTTTTTCTTGGACTTGTGGAATAGAAGATCCCATCTATCAGGACAGCAGGCGCGCAGCAGCGGTTCTCCAGAGAGAGAGGAGGAATCAAGCAACCCATCATCGTTCGATATCGCTCAGGAACAAAGCATGCATACCCATAGCGACAGTCGTCGGGTAGCAGCAGCGGCTGCAGGAGCGGCAATTCTAACCCACAACATCACAATGGTGTTGGCATTTTCCAACCCATCACTACCCCACCGTCCATTCGGTGTTGCAACATCAGCATCACACCATCATCACCCTCTACAATTTCACACACACAACAATTATAACAACAAACAATCCTCCCCACTCTTCATGTCCGATACAAAATTCGAAAAGATCAACGAAGAAGACGATCAAGTCATCGCCTTCATGGACACCACTGGCACCACTGGCATCGACTGCTACGTCGATTCCTACGCCACAGTCGATGGCATCGAATACACCATTGGCAGCCCGTGCGACTACGCTGTGGCGCTATGCTACTTTGAAGGAGAGGATGATATGCAATTAGTACCGATTGAATTGGATGATCCGTTGATGGATGATATTTTTCCGATTGCCGAGGGTATTATTGAGGATGAGTTTGGGGAGGAGTTGGTTTTGTTGAGGACTCCGCAGACGTTGACTCTTGTTGGGGTAAGTGATAGATGTGTTGATGTTTTTTCTATGCATAAGTTGTTTGTGTTGTTATACTTTTTTTGTCATGAATCAATGATGTATCTCTTACTCAAAACTAATACTATACTTCATCTTATTCACATGCAATCCAATGGAATAGGAATTGGAAGAAAGTGAAGTAAATGATGAAGAGGACTTTGATGAAGATGATATGGGCAGCGATGTAGATGATACAGAGGAAGAGGTTGAAATACTCGTCTCCTTTGAGGAAGAGGGCCAGGAATATCACCTTGTAAGGTTGCTTGATCCTGTCCTACTTGTTGGAAAGGTACGTCTAATACTGTATTTTGCTATAGTACATAAATGGCTGCAATTGACTTCAATCTTTTTGCAATGCACACATCCACTCATTTGAATATGACTTGACTCTGATATCTAGCTTGGGAATGAAAATACTAGAATACTATTGACACCGGATGAGTCTGATATAGTGATGCCAAAGCTTGAGTCAATGTTTATGAGTTACCAAGAAGGACAGGAATGAATGTAGTCTGTGTTAAAGAACTCTATGGTAGTAGTCTAGAATGATAGGTCTCATGGTAGGGATAGCAAATACAATATACATGGAGCAGAAGGAAGCAACGAACACTATTGACAATGCAATTTGTGGTGAACAATATCTAGAGAATGCCGTTGTAAGATAAAACACAAACATCTGTAAGCACATATCTCTCTTAGAAAGTAGCTGTCTTCACTGTTGATGATGAAATGCAATTGTTGTGAGCCTAACATACATGAGGTGATTCTCTCTAGAGAGAAGCAAACCTATCTGATTATTTTGTATCGTACATCGTAGGTAGATCCATCAAGTCAACTGAAAGTCAACAACCAAAGTCATGTGCTTTATGGACTACTATTCTGATTGCATTATATTCAATGCTACGAATCATGACCTGCTTCAAGCGAAGATTCTGTGAAAAGAAGATGTACACCACCTGATGATACGCAACCACTGGCTTGGTTCACCTCAGTTGAACATGTTGGTTGGAGGATTTTCATCTTAAGACCCAATTCACAGGGTATAATAGGTTGAATCAATGATCTAAAAGAAAGATATCTCAAGCACAAAGCCTAATTCATATCAGACCTGATGAAACTAATGCCTTCTGAATTATTTATATTTTACATACTGCATGTGTTTACGAACGAGGCTTCTCCTTCTTTTCCTTGTAAAGAGCCAAAAGCGACACTCCCGCAACCTTGACACACTTGAATCGAACTCCAGGAATATCACCCACAGCATGTCCAGAACGTCCAAACCCAGCCACCAAAACTTCATCGTTCTCATCCACATAGTTCAAACAACCATCCCTAGGAACGAAGGCGGCAATCTTCTTCCCGTTCTTAATAAGCTGAACACGGACACACTTTCGGATAGCCGAGTTGGGCTGCTTGGCCTCGATACCAATCTTTTCGAGGACGATTCCCTTGGCCATGGTGGACCCTCCCATGGGGTTGGCCTTCATGGCCGTGATGGAGTGGGCCTTGCAGTATTTTTGGTCGTTCCAACGCTGGTTGCGTCGGTGGATGCGGAGCTTGCGCCCAGTTCTGATTCCGGCTGGCTTTCCCATGGTTGTTTTGGTGTTATCGAGTTATGAGACTATAAATAGAAGGCTGACAGAAAAGAGGGGACAAAGAGAGACAATTGTTGTGAGCAAGGCACCACACTCAGTTGTCTAAAGAAATTGTGTCATCATCTGATACACAAGGCTTCGACAGCGTTTGCTCCACTTCCACCCGACAGATATTGCAACGAAGAGGAGATCGAGGAGCCGTGAGCAGTGACATGTCTGCCGCCTCCGTGACGGCATCAGCAGCTCTGCCATCGACAGCCGTCGGGCGGCCGACGACACACAACTCGCCACAGACTCGATACTCCTCTCCGTCAACATCATAGGGTATTCCAAAGCCATCAATACATAGACGGCAAATACACCATCGTTCCTCCTTATTAGGGTTAGTAGCTTCAGCGGAAAAGGACGCCATGGTAATTCGTACCTCCAAAACGAGATGAGATAGTGGAGGCGATGAAAGCCGCGATGAAAAGAAGTGTGCACGATAGGTTGATGGTTACCAGATACTTGGGTTATGAGCTCGTGGCGGCGTAGAGATTGTACTATTCCTACAGGTACAAAGTTTTGCGGGTAGGCCCCCGATATTGAGCCAAAATCCCCCTCTAAACAACCGCTCCAAAACATCACCAATCACAAAAAGCCAGCAAAAAGCAGCAAAAGCCAGGCAGCAAAAAGCAGATCAAAAGCCAGCAAAAGCATAAGTAAAGCCAAATAATTCAATGCTGCCATCTTCGATGTCGATGTGGCGTCACCTTTGGCGGCTGTGCAAAGCTGGCCGATGCACGTATTGGTAGACGAATCTACTGGTTGAAATACACCTCCTCACTGCTGTAGTAGTAAGGGCTGTCGGGATAGGATACCGCCTAGTACTGTAGTACTGAGAAAGGTAAGATATTAGATGCTCCATAATCCAAAATGGATGCTCTCGTGAAATGCAATGGGAATGATTATAAACAAAACACTCTTACCTCTCTGCA
>JALLOX010000133.1:0-21944 GCA_036939695.1 Thalassiosira ordinaria | reverse complement strand
AATTTTTATAATTTAAAAAAAATGATGATTATAAAAATGAGGAATCCAAAATCATCCCCTTACCTGCATCTTCTGCTCGTTCTAGAGTGCAATAGCCACCGAGGGGCCCCATCTACTGATCATAAAGCTAGCAGTTGACGAAGCAATATGAAAATCATTCTCCTCAGATTGACAGCATTAGCTGTTGTTGCCTGCTCAAACGCTCATGACGGGCCTTCGGCCTTGACTGCACTTCGTGGGTCCAAACAATTGGTAAGGAATGAGGAATAAATTATTGGTAACCTCCATGATAACAATATGAACTGATTTGTATGGCAGATGTCTCTAACAAAGCTTCCCATCCTAACGGCGTTGCTTGCGTAGGCCCAAACCGCTGATGAGTTTGAAGATGTTCGGAGTGATGTCTGCGTTGGCACTAGCGCACTTTCTAGTAGCAACAGGAATGGCATGTCGAAGAGTCAGGTTTGCCGTCGTGACTACGGGTATTCGGGACAAACAACGCCATACAAATGTACAGGCGCCCCTGGGTATGCATGCTGCAAAAGCAGTGCTGGACAGAGTGTAAACACTCAATATGGCAAATGCACAAAGTCCAGTGGTGATGAAGTTGAGAGGATGACGGATCTGTCCGGAACCGCTGATGAGTTTGAAGAGGTACGAGGCACTGCTTGCGCTGGTACTGCTGCGCTATCAAGTAAGAATAGGCATGGAATGTCAAAGAGTCAGGTATGCCGCCGTGACTACGGACACTCTGGTCTTACAACGCCATACAAATGCACTGGAGCTCCTGGGTATGCGTGCTGCAAGAGCAGTGCTGGACAGAGCGTAAACACTCAATGGGGCACATGCACAAAGTCGAGTGGTGACAAAGAGAGATATGAGAAGATAGATGCAGATGAAGTGATGCTGATCCGTTCAGGTGAGAGAAATAGTCATCCCTTTCTTTGTATTTGTGTGATTAATATTTTTTGTCTCTTTGCAAATGCTGACGGTGAGATGATTCCTTTTTATGAACCGACTGATTAGTTTGAGCAAGTTTCAGCGGGCACCCTGGATTGAATTGAAATTAACCTCTGAACCTCAGACAGGTAGCACATGATGTCCCACAACTCTGATAACAGTCCAAGTGTGATGATACTCTACCTGGATTATTTCACAGAATAAGGCTTTGATAGTAGGATCCAATTATTGGTAGCCCAAGATACAAGCGAGTCGAGTTGACATAAATATCTGTGTTGATTTCTTGCCCTCACGAAATATATTACTGTATCAACAACTCTGTCAGAGTAATACCATGTTTGACATAAACCTTTGACTTTGAGTTACTTCTTGAGATCTTTGAAATTTCACTAAGCCTGCGCAAAAATGTATATTTGTATTTTAGCATTTTCATCAGAAAAACACAGTCTAGCCACGTCTAGCTTCTATTTTTTGTTTTTCTAAGATATTACACGTGTAATTAATACGTCATTATCTGAGATGATGTATCTGAAGACTGAAGACACTTTCGACTTGAGTTTATATTTTCGCTATGTCGAAGATGCATATTCGCGTAGGCCTACTTATCACATCGTCATAACATGCATTATTTCCACAACCACAATGATGATGGCACTGAGTGCCCTATCCCTCCTCCTCGCAAGCGCAGCGACAACAACAGCATCATCTACCCATCACCTCTCCAAGCTACCCCTGACACCCGCCTCAAGTCGTGCAGCAAGCCTTGCCTTTGTCAACTCCCGTCGTTCCATACCGTCAGCTCTATCCAATTCCTCCATTCTTCGAATGATGTCATCGGCTTCGCCAAAGCAAGCTCTCCTCTCGTGCCCCACCATCCCTCTGCGCGATGGTTAGTTTTTTGCTTAATAATATCTCTTGATAATATCCTGGCATCCCGCCATCAGCGCCAACTTGAATACTCATCTGACTTTCACATCTTTCTCGTGTATTTTAGGAACACCTCACCCAGCGATTGGATTCGGAACCTACAAGGTCGGGTTCATTCCGGCTTCCGCGTCATCTGCAGTTGCAGGAGGTGCCACCGATGCGCCACAAAGAACTGCTGAAGAGTGTGTACGAGATGCACTCGATGTTGGATATAGATTCTTGGAATGGTACGTGTTGGAGAGAGCATGTCTCAGCTTGCACTCTCATTCTCAATAAATAATAATAATATCTGACCTACTTGACAACCATAACATCTGGATCAGTGCTGAGTTTTATGGCAATGAATCAGAGGTCGGAAAAGCCATCAAGGCGAGTGGTGTGAAGAGGGAAGACCTGTTTTTGTGCAGTAAGGTCTGGACAACTACCATCGAGAAGGGAGATGAGGCGATTCGTGCTCAGCTTGCCAAGAGTGAGTGAGAAGATAAATATGTCCTATCTTTTATTGGTTTTTTTATTGTCTTCAGTACTTTGATGTCCTCTAATCTGATCTGATATGCATGATGATGCAAATCTTGGTCATCTTACATTTGTTGTTTAGCACTTGCCGATCTTGGAACAGACTACATCGATCTGTACCTCGTCCACTGGCCAGTACCAGGCAAACATGTTGAAGCGTACAAAACACTGGAGAAGCTACAGCAGGAGGGCAAAATCCGCAACATTGGCGTCTCCAACTACGCTGTCGAGGATTACAAAGAGCTACTCGACGGAGGAATCACAACCAAACCTGCCGTGAACCAAATTGAGATCAATCCATTCCTCTACCGAAAAAATACCATTGATTACTTCCAGAGCGAGGGTGTCGTTATGCAATCGTACCGATCCCTACGTGATGGCAAGGCGATGGATCATCCTACACTTGCCAAAATTGGAGCTAGTCATTCCAAGTCTCCAGCTCAGATTCTGGGTAGGTGGTGCGTCCAACATGGATTCGTATACACGCCAAAATCGGTCAAGAAGGAACGAATGGTGGAGAATGGCGAGGTATTTGACTTTGAACTGAGCAAGGAGGAGATGGATGAGTTGGACGGATTGACCAGTTCAGACGCCTTCACTACGTTTGAGGGTTTGTACCGAAAGTGTGTCAATAGAGATACTACGAAGGATGGGACTATGGAGGGTGTGAAAATGGATATAACAACTGACTGATGGTTTGTTTTGGATGAAAAAGGCATTGCTAAATGTGATGTTTTCTGTTTATGGAAGTATCAATATACACTGATATGACGGTCATTTTAGCGAAAACAAGCTATAAGACTTGAGGAACCCTCCTTTGCTTGATCCACTCAAAATAAAATATATCGACCGCTTTGGCCCAAACATATCAAAGATGTGCACTGAGCCAGCTAGCTTCCATCTCGATCTTTGTTTTGGTCCCTCATTCGACAATATCTTTTGCATCTGAATCTGATCTGAATCAATTCATGCACTTAGCACTTTCATTTCACTTTTGAATGAAATCTGCTTTTTTCTTCCCGCCATTTCATGTATTAATTCCAACATTTTCTACGTAGAATCACCATCGACGTAGAATCGCCTTGACCCTTGACCTAGCTTGACCTCCATCACATTTTTTTTGACGTCAGGCAATGGCCAAGCAATGGCACGCACCTCCTTGAAGCTGATGAACTGATCAACCTCTTTCGCTCACGACGGCCACGACCTTCTTAACTCGCGGTGGTAGAGCAGGAGCAACGGTGCGGCGACTCTCCTTTTTCCTTCCTATCCGCCTTTCATCCTTCATCCGCCTCTGGCTAGCTCTGGCGAGCGACGGCAAACAAATAAAATCCCCATCTTGAAGCAAAAATAATACTATGTCCATGATGTCAGCAACGGCACCCCCAACTACTGGTCCGACAGCAACAATAAAGCCACCAGTGGTTCTTATCCATGACATCTACGAAGCACCCACAAACAACGCTGCCGCTGAAGAGCTAGACGCTCCAGTTATCCACCAACCTGCAAAGAAACGAGCAAAAACAAGCCCTAGTAGCGCCGCAGACATCAAACATGGGAGTGGTGGCAACGAAAATAAGAAACCACCTCAGATATCAGCACGGGTATTCCACCCTACCTCTCCCAACTTACTCGATGACATGCTACATCCTTTATCACGAGCGGATTTCCTAAAGAATCATTTTCGTAAGGATGCCGTTCATGTTCAACGACGGCCAAAGATTGCACAAACATCACCCACTGATACAATGGTTGGTGACGCTGCCAAGGCTGCCGAGGCTGAGACGAATGGAGCATCTGCGCCAATGATAAATGAAACAACCAAGGCGATGGTATCAGACATTTGCGAGAATTATCTCTTTGGTTTAGACGTGCGCAAAATATTTGAGGAGACTAGCAGTGAGAATGTCTTCCTGTGGCTACGTCCTATGGATGATGCTTCTTCCAGTAATGAAGACAATAATGGAAGCAGTAGCAACAACAAAAAATTATCTTCAACGCCACCACCAACTTTGAACAGTGTCGAAATGTCTGATCCCTCCGAAGCATTTTCGCTGCATACTTCTGGTTCTCATCCTGCCTACTGCCGGGCACCTCCTCCCTTGGAAAGTGCACTCGTAAGTTCTCTATTGAGGGCTACGGGGCTCGGTGGAGGGCATTATCATCCTCCTCATGAGGAAACTGTAACCATTGGAGGGGGGACTACGATTGGTAGGGGTGAGGTTGAATTGTTTGTTGGTGCTTCATCTGCTCCATCCTCTAGTGCTGCTGCTTCTCCTGCTGCATCTCAAAAGCAGAAGAATCAAAGCATTGGCCACACAGGAATCGACAATGCCGAGTCCAAAAACACAACGGATAATGCAGACCCTAACTCTCCAAAAAAAGGAGAGAAGCACACCACAGGATGGCACACTGATTTTCAAGAAAATTTCACAATCCAACTTTCTGGCATTAAACGCTGGACACTGCGTCGTGGGCGCGTGAAGCATCCTTTGAGGGCAACAACACCTCATTATAAGCGGGATGCAAGTGTGGTGGAGAATCAGTTGAAGCTTGCTAGACTATGTTGTTTGGGTGGTCATCATGATGCATCACAAAGCAACAACTCTACAACATCAACATTCTCGACCAATTGGAAGAATGCAGCAAACGATACCTTTTGTGATGAAGGCCCCTACGGATTCGAATATAATGACAACAATACACTAGGTCCAGAACAAACCATCACACTCTACCCAGGCGATGTGCTCTACTTTCCTTCCGGAATGTGGCATCGTGTGGAAACACTCGAGCCTGGCATTAGCTTGAATGTCAGTCTGATGGGTACCACCTATGCTACATTAGTTTGTGAGGCATTGGAGCATTTGATGGTAAAGGAGGAAGCTTGGCGGGAGGTTGTTTGTACTACACCAGGTCAAGCGGGTCAATCAGGTGAGGAGGGGGCAGATCGGAAGTTGCAAAAACTATTGGGAGGGTTGGGCAAGTTGGTAGAAGACTTTGTAGAGAATGGAGGTGGGGCACAGAGTATTTTGCCACCGGCATTGTGCTATCCTCCCTTGGGACTCGAAAGTGACATTGCAGAAGCAGATGAGGGCAATGGTGATGAAAAAAGCGCACCATTGGATGAGGAAGCTGGAGATGGTGCAGAACTATTCAAAGAGGCAAGTGAAGATAAAATGGAAGATGTACTCATCTCAAATGAAGAAGAAGAGCATGGGAAAAGTGGTGGTGATACGAGCATACCAATATGGCACGGACAAGAACCTGTAGATGAGAATGATGAAGATGGTAAAGAAGAGTGGGTCGAAGTTGAAGATGGCGATAATAGTGATGATGATGAAGATGCTCCATTGTCGGGAATCATAGTGTCCATGGACGATTTTGAAGGTCCCGAAGGCTGGACGTGCACAAAACCTCTGGGCGGGAAACTTATCAAGAATCCTTTGGCCTCATTGATATCCATGGATGACATTGCAGATAGTAGCCAGAATCCCAATGCAGATACGAATGAAAGTCAACCCAGGAGGAAGCAGTATGTTCTCAATGTGAACTTTGCAGGGAATGAAATGATGGAGAGCCATGTTCGCATTATTTTAGAAACAACTGATTTGAAGACTGTACATTCAATGGAATGGTACCTAAAATGTGAGGCGAGTGGCGAATCAGACGCAGGAGGCATATACAACCAAATTGATCCCCCCTACTCCTCTGTTGACAATTATGGTGGAAGCCTCATAGCTGTCAAACTTGTAGATGAAAATGGGGTTACGGAGCTACTCACAATGCCTCCTTCTGCATTATTTTACTATGGATACTTTCTCTGGAAACCATCCAAACTATCAGAGTCAGATATTGAAATTTCCAACATTATCAATAGTCGTAAGCATTGGCCTCCCATGCAAAAGCGGATAACTTTGTTTGATAGTGACAAACTTACAAGGGTNCAATAGTCGTAAGCATTGGCCTCCCATGCAAAAGCGGATAACTTTGTTTGATAGTGACAAACTTACAAGGGTGCGGTTGCATAAGAGCACACAGTTCCCTCATGAGCGGGTGAGTGGGGACAGAAAAGCATGCACGCTATGCCCTATCAACAGGGATGATAAACGCTCTACGTTGACGAGCTGTAGTGTATGCAAAATCCCTCTATGCACGAGGCTCATTGGAAGTGGTACGACAAAGACGTGCTTTCAGCTGTGGCATGAGCGGGAGGATTTGGCAGCAGCGCATTTAGAGCAGAGTTTAGCGCTCAGGGCGCAAAGGGACGAGTCAAGGGCAGCGGGGCGGTTCGAGCATGCTAGAACGGTGAGGAAAAAACAAAAGTCTGAGAAATCTGAATCTGGTCCTGCTGACGGAGAGGAGCTTGAAGAGAAGAAAGGAGATGATGATGAGAGAGGGAATGAGAAGTCAATGCAGGAGGCTGCGTCTGCAGCTGCAGCTGTGGCTGCAAAGACAGATGCAACCACAGTAGAAGGAGAGGAAGGCTCGAAAGAGAGTGGTCAAATTAAAATGAAAGATGACGGGGGACTTGATGCAGCAGAAGTGAGGTATTCTATATAGATATTCAGAAGGAGACATGGGCACGATTGGGAGAATGAATCTACTGTGGTGAAGAATTGTGTGGCATGTGAAAATGCAGACAAGGATGGGCAGTTGATTGTTTCGATTCAGATGAAATATTAAGGGGGACAAGTTATATGCTCTAAGGGATGATTTTGATTCTGCGGAAAGGTTCCTTGGCTTCATGAATGACAACAATTGAGGAGCCAATGAACTCTGGGCAAGATCCTAGGTATGTTTACATAACATTATAAACAAGGATATCACATTGAATTGCGACATCAAGGATTGTAGCATTGAATAGACGATTTAGGCATGTGTTGTGGCAAAATCTACGCAGATACTGTAAGAACAATTTTAGCAATAATCCAAATCATTTGGTGTGTGATAATTCAAATGATGATGCCTGCAGGCCAGTACATCACCTTGATTATGTTCTTCAAAAAATGTCCTCTGATGGGGTGACATCTGCGTCGATGCCCATCCATGCATCCGGCCATTCCTTGGCATATGTATCCAAATTTACTCCGTGCCATTGATGCATTAGGCGCCGTTCCTTAGGCTGCCCAAACCAACTTTCTTTCATTGACATACCATAATATCCGCGTAACCGGTTAATGTACCCCGAAAATGTGGACCGAAAGGTTCCAGCAAATGCACGTCCTCTAGACGCCACAACGACATCAATCATGCCCATCCAGTTTGGGTCCATATTATCTAATTGGATTTTATCATGGAAGTCGCTCAGGAAGTATAATTTATGACCAGCACGCCGGAATGGTTCGAAGAAGCCTTTGTCATGTTCGTCTGTGGCAATGTACAGGATTTCGTTCTTCAGCCATACATTCTCTGTATTTTTGTACCTGCGAAGATTGAAGTGAGGAGAAGATTAACACTAGAGATGAGAAAAAGCAAAAATAGAACACGAGAACATACCATGAGTCAGCTGTTATTCTCATCTTTTTGTATTGGAAATCACCTCGTCTGCCAAATAAAACAAGATGTAAGATGTGCTCTGTAGAATGATAGAGATACCCAACACAAAAATGTCACCACAGAACGTACCGAATGTGCAGGGAAGAATACCCACCCCCACCCTCTTCGTCTATTGAAAACCCATCTGTCTTTGCAATCTCCTGGAGAGCCTTGACAATCTTTCCCGCCGCGCAGAATATCTCATGTCTAAAGTGCAACAAATCCCGGACGTATCGTTTGTAATAGTTCCCAATTGCAGGGTCCGTAAAATGTAGGTAGCCATAGTAGTGAGCCAGCATCCTAGTTGGAGGCTTGCCAGCTTGGATGTACAATAGTTGGGGTTCTTGCATTTGCTTTGTGACGTATACCATCTTGCGTTTTCCACTATCACAAAATTCCGTGGCACTTTTGATATTGTCAGGTATTCCACTTTCATACATGCCCTTGTCAAAGACAAGGCATTGATGATGGGTTGCAGTGATATTGGGTGTTGTTGCATAATGTGACAGGTATTCATGTATTATATCGCACGGGGCAAGGCCATCACCGCTCCATCCCAGTACAGGCCGAGTCGGAGCACAAACCTTTGAAGCTTTCATGACATCGCCAATATTTTCTGTTGGTACCGGAAATTGACCTGTAGGACCACCCTCCCGCAAAATGAAATTTTCCATGGAAATATATTTCACCCTTTTCTTATAGTCCTCTCCATCCATGTCAAAAAATCCGTCCAAGCCACGGTGCTTCTTTGAGCCATCGTTTCTGAGTAGGTACATTGGCTGCTCGGGAGGCAGGACTAGAATTCTATCTAGTGCAGCAGCAATGATGAAAATGATTTCGAACGACATTCGAACATTATTGAAACCGCCCTGGATGTAAAATGATGAGGCGTCTATGAGAACTCTCGATAAAAAATAGGTAGACAATGCAACTGAAAATATCGATGCAAATACCATGACATACCCTATCTGGAGTGAAGACCAAATACTTTGGTTTGGATCCGGGCTGATTATCGCCAAAGGGTGTCACAAAGGCAGAGTCCCGATCTCCCTGTGGCTCATTCCAATAGGCGAGTGTGTCCACATCAGCATCACATCCTTTGATGTGGCCCCGTTTGGCCCCAATGAGAGCAGGTGTCATGCTCAATCGGCGTCCCGATATTCCTCTAGAAAGATGATTGTCACTTCCCTCTGCCATGTTAGAATCACTGGCAGTTACTCCACCTAGACTATATCTTTTAGCAAGGTTTGTTGATGAGACTTCTGCCTTCATCTTATCCATTTCCTCTCTCGGAAAGAATTTGCTGTCTCTAGTCACCTCCGTATCCGCATCGACAAAAAGATCACTGTCGATACTTGTCCATGCCACGGGATATTCTCGAGCGTACCACGACCCATCTCCCACGTCCATCCAACGATGCATGAAATGCTTACGATCCAGCCACGAGTAGTAGGTATAATATTTGGACATGCCATAGTATCCGCGTAGGCGAATGATGTACCCCGAGAAGGTGCTGAACCAAGTTCCAGCGAACACGGACCCGCGACTGGCCACTACAGTATCAATCATGCCATATAGTGTGGGGTCTATGCTGTCCAATCCTGCTAGTTGTTTGTAATCATCAAAGAATCGCAATGGTCCCCCATGTTTCTCGCGAAAGTCATCAAAGAATGTTTGGTCTCTTTCGTCGGTTGCAATGTATAGTACCTCATTAGGTTTCCATACCTCCTTTGTGTTTTCATACCTAAGAGCAGGAAGAGTCAACAGGCACATTTTTTGGCAAATGTGATGATGAAAAATAATTATTATTTCATATCCAAGTCATTCTTCAAACCAGAGGAATCAGGCAACTTACCACGTCAAAGAATCAAACTTGACCTCCTTAAATTGCAAGTCTCCTCTACGAATATGCAGTGACGAGTAACCACCCACCAGCTCCAAATCAAGATCAAATGACGGCTTTGAAACTGATTTATCCTCTTCACCACTGGATATGAGATTCTGTTTTGTATAATCCTCATATTGCAAAGCCAATATTATTTTGCCAGCTGCACAAAATACCTCATCATGATACCTCAAAAAATCCCTAACAAACCGTTTGTAAAAGTTGCCAATTTTTGGATCCGTAAAGAATATAAAAGCATACGAGTGCACCAACAATCTATATCTGAAATCCATTGTCTCAAAGTGCCACAATGGCGCCTCGTGCATTGTTCGATTGTAAAATATGGGTAAACGCTTTTGACAAAATTGATTCAACCTTCTCTTGATATCTGGGCTAATGTTTGAGATATACTTGTCTCCATGCTCAAAGACGTCTGCATCAAATATAAAACAGTTTTCATTGGGATACTCGGCGCTCACGGGTGAAAGCTGCCCGTGATGCAAAAAGTGATCATATAGATCCTCACAAAAGACGTCGCTCAATTTACGCTCTTCGCAATCTCGTGAGACACTCCATAAATGTTGTTGATAAGTTTCGTTGTAGCCAGTCAAAGGCACGATACCGTCCTTGCCACCCTCGCGTTTCAAAAACTCCTCGGACGATATGATTGGAACTCTCCGTAACAACTCTGTATTCTCGGTTAAGTTGAAAAAGTCACCATAGTTCCGTCCCTTCTTCGTATCCCCCTTCTTTGCCTCCAGCAAGTACACAACTTGCGTAGGCGGAAGTACCAACGTCCGTCCCGAAATGGCAGCGAGCGTTATAATATTTTCCAACGACATGCGTAGATTATTCCAACCTCCCGTATCCGGCTCGAATGTTAGATATCGTCTCCTCGCTGGTGCTCCTACCTCTAATGGTGGAGGAATGAAGGCATGCCTTGACTCTTTGTATCCCGCATCCTGATCCCTCGTGCCTCTAGGTTCGTTCCAAAAGGCGAGCATGGAGGATAGTACCCTCTCGATGCGGGGATCGGTGTCGGGACAGGAGATTGTGCCACGGCTCGCTCCTTCTAGAGCCGGGGTTTGATGGGGTGGTAGGCCTGAGAAGCCACGTGCCGTGTGAGATGCTGGTATGGGATCGGGAAGGAGACCCTTGTCTATAATATTTGCCTGTAGTTGACTCCAGTTCATTTTGGAGACGGAGGGATCACCCTTGTCTGGTATCTTTT
This sequence comes from Thalassiosira ordinaria, assembly GCA_036939695.1. Lineage (NCBI taxonomy): Eukaryota > Bacillariophyta > Thalassiosirophyceae > Thalassiosirales > Thalassiosiraceae > Thalassiosira > Thalassiosira ordinaria. The sequence continues at coordinate 10,890 of JALLOX010000133.1, read as the reverse complement.
TGCGTTCCTTCTTTTTTTCATCGAAGAGTTTTTCCTTCAGCTGGTCCAAGGCAAGCGATGCGGCATCTAACTTCTTGAAGTCGATATTTGTTTTGTAAGTGTCGACTGTAAGTTTGGCTTTTGCCGCATCTAGGTGTACCTCCTCGTGACTAATATCCTTCACCAACTTGATGAAATTCTCCTCATTCCCACCCCTCCATCCTCCCTTCTCCATAGCCTCCTTTTTCCCATTCTCGACCCGTTCCTTGTCGTATTTTTGCAGCAAAAAGTGCGCCAGGTCCATTTTATGCTTGAGTGCCGATCCTCCCGGACTATTACCGGCGTGTTCTCCTCCCGGGGCGTAATGATCGAGGTTGGATGCATCGTCTTCGGGGGAGTGATGGGCGTGATGGAGGTGGAACAGGTAGACGGTCGTGATGAGAAGGATGGTGGCAAAGATTGGTATGAGGGTGCTCAGGACACGTATTATTAGGGGCGGTTGTTCTCTAGGTCTGTTGATGTTGAGACGTTTGCGATTGCTGGAGGGTGTGCCAGGAGAGCGAAGTAAGGAGGAGGAGGGCGTCCCCGGAGGCGGAGGTGGCTGCGGCGTTGGCATGGTGACTAGGTGAGTGTTCGTATGTTTGAGCAAAATTGTCTATCAGGGATCAGGGAGTGAACCCTCAAACCGTGTCAAACAGCACAGTCTGCAGCCGTAGCAGAGGCGGGAGGAAGGGGGGGATAGATGATATGAGAGGAGCTACTGGAGGAAGGAGGCTACTGACGGCTGCCGCCCTATAGCTTGGCCATTGTCATTGTCTGTCATTGTCCATTGGGTTAGTGTGTTTCATTGAGACTCGGCAGCTTTTCGAGAATTATTTTCTTGGGGGGTACCCAAGAAAGCCCGCTTCCCAACCCCCCCCCCCCCCGACCGGGCGGGAAAAGGAAATAGTCCAGGAATAGTTTTCGGGGACTTCCCTTCAAATCCCCAAAATGCCCTAAAAAAGCACCCAATGGTAGAGCTCTTCCGTGAGAATGCTCACTCAGATTTTGGGTTGTAGTTGTAGCCAGATTGTTAATTACTCTTCTCTTATGACATTCTTATGATGCTAATTCTGGGACAAAGACATCCAAAAGTCTTTATATTATTTCCTCATGATAGATGGTATCTGTTGGGTACAAAGGGCACTAAACAGTGGTTAAGAATGGCAGAGAGGATATCTTTACGACAAAGAAAGAAAATAAAAAGACTTGGAGTAGATATGTACGATTTGCTTCACCTGCCATGCCACCAAGGATGGAGAGGGTCGATGTCACAGGTGCATGAAAAGCCAAATTGCGCACGATTGCATAAAAAACAGTGCCAACTTGACCATTGGCACAAAAATAATGGTCACAAAGGTGTCTGTGAATGAAAAATTGAGGAGTAGTAGGGTAACCCGAGAGTAATTGCATGGAAAAAATGCAAATTGATATGCCTTTTCCACATGGGTATGCTGTACCAAATGGAATGATTCCACAGAAATCTTCCAGCTAGCTAATGCATTTCGATATGGTACTAGAGGAAGATTGTGGACACGGCTATCTTCTGTGCCTTGAAGTTTTCCTTATCAATAATGTAAGAATTGAAGAGTCAGTAGACAACTATACATGAGATCGGAATCTCTTGTTATGATTCCTTCTCCTTTTATTAGAGAGTCACTTTATTCTGCTTCTCAAAGTTCTATGTAGTCTGTCTCTCATCGCGGTACCTCTTCCACATGAAAAACACCGTCCACTACTTTTGTATCAGTGGCATGACTCCTCTTCCTCTTTATTGTCTCCATCTTAGGCTTCTTGCCTGGTTTCTTATTATTTGGTTTCTTGCCTCCTGGTTTCTTATTTGGCCTCTTGCCTCCTGGCTTTTGACCCGGTTTCTTGCCTCCTGGTTTATTGTTTGGCTTCTTGCCTCCTGGTTTGTTGTTCGGCTTCTTGCCTCCTCCTGGCTTTTTCCCTCCTGGCTTATTGTTCGGCTTCTTGCCTCCTCCTGGTTTTTTACCAGGTTTCTGACCTGGCTTCTTATTTGGTTTATTGTTAGAGTTCCCACTGGGACGACTAGGTTTACCAGGCAAACGACTAGGTTGTCCATTTGGCCTGCCAAATGCTCGAGAAAGATAAATGGTCGGCTCGGCGGGTGGTGGAGTGGGCCAGATTACTGTTGCGAGAGAGAGAGATTAGCAAATGAGTGCGGGTTGATGACATTGTACCTAACATTCCATACCAAGACCTCACAGAGCAATCCCAAATGAATCAACTCACTTTGAGGTGCAGGAATCTCTTCGGTCCATCGCCCAGATTTAGCACAATCAGCAATGACTGGATTCGTCTCCTCATCCCGGTCTAAGTTGTTGATGTCACCATTGTAGTCATCCAACATGGGTAGATGAATCGCGGTGTCAAAACTAAAATAGTGTGCACCATTACCCATCAAGATTGATAGAAATGACAAGACTGCAAAGCACAACGCCATCTGAACCATTTTGCTTCTCTTCCAAGATTGTTGATGTTCATTGGACGGTACTTTGAGTGTTGTTCCCTCATCAGATGTAATGTCAACCATTCCCATTTTGGCCAATGAGTTGTTTGCATCTCCACTACGTGCGTACTCTTGTGACGGACAATCATTATCATCAGAGACACTCTTCACATCAGCATGGCCTATACTATTGACAACAGGTGCATCGGCAGCCGTCGAAGAGGAGGATAGGCCACCCCTACGATCACTCGTCAATTCCTTAGCAACGCCATCGGTGGTTCTGCCATTGCCATGGATTGGTAGGATGGGCTCGTTTTCTTCCATGGTGACAATTGGAGATGATGACCAACCAATAAATGAAGGACATTGTGAGGTTGGTCGGTGAACAAGGACATGCTTGCGACACGTTTCATGTTGTTGAACAGGACACCGGGCTGGACACGGATACGGGACATCATGGTTGCTTTGCTTTGACAACGGCTGATAGGGGTGTTCTGTGTTCTCCGTGTCGTTCGTGCAAACGTATTACATACTAATTCCTATGTGGAATTGCCTGCGAGTTGGGTCGGTTGAGCCCCATCTCTGTAACACTAACACGTAACATCCCCATTTTTCCTAAATTCCTCCACAACCTCCCACAACCCATGTGCATGTTCATGTAGGTAGGTAAATTTGTTACAATGGTAACATCTTGTAACATGGATTGTAACAGCCTGTTTTTCCTTCACGACACCTTCTTCTCTCAACGCAACATCAACATCGACCTCTCTCAACGCAACAGCAACACTCGCCTATCAACATTGCATCGACCGCATCGCCAGAGCCTGCGGAATGGAGTTGGGGGCCTNAGGTGTATCGGCAGCCGTCGAAGAGGAGGATAGGCCACCCCTACGATCACCCGTCAATTCCTCAGCAAGGCCATCGGCGGTTCTGCCATTGCCATGGATTGGTAGGATGGGCTGGTTTTCTTCCATGATGACAATTGGAGATGATGACCAACCAATAAATGAAGGAAATTTTGAGGTTCGTTGATCGGTGAACAAGGACATGCTTGCGACACGTACAATATCGTGTTGTTGAACGGGAGGACACCGCCCGGGCTGGACACGGATACAATACGGGACATCATGATCATGGTTGCTTGAGGTTGCTTGCTTTGATTTGACAACGGCTGTACTGCTGTGGCTGGGTGTTAGTTCTGTGTAGTGTTCTCCGTGTCGTTCGTGCAAACGTATTATATACTAATTCCTATGTGGAATTGCCTACGAGTTGGGCGGGTCGCGGGGTTGAGCCCCATCTCGCGCATGTAGGTACGCTACATTGGTAACAATGTGTAACATGTAACATCCTACTCGTTGTTACCATTGTAACTCAACAACTTCTCAACCAACATCTTCAACATCGACCACTCAATCTCAACGCAACAGCAACACTCGCATAGCAACATTGCATCAACCGCATCGCCAGAGCCTGCGGAATGGAGTTGGGAGCCTGACAGCAGCGCACTGAAGATCACCCAGCCTACATCGAACATGCCAAAATGATGTCGAATTTCTATCATGAAGAGATGAATAACAGCGACGACGACGATGACCGCAGCAGCAGCAGCAGCGAGGTCGCCCCTTCCCCAAAGAAAAAGCGCATACGCAAGCCATGCTCTGTAGATGGATGCTCAAGCAATGCAGTCAGCCGCGGCGTCTGTGTCCGTCACGGCGCCCCACGAACATACAAAATATGCACTGTCGAAGGTTGCACAAATCAGGTAGTCAGATCAGGCGTCTGTCAACGTCATGGCGCAAAGGTGGCACCCCGGCGCCCATGCAGTGTCGAGGGATGTACAACTCCGTCAAAAAGCAGAGGATTATGCAGAAGGCACGGAGCGCCGTATAAGAAGGAGCGAAATAGAAGGCGTTGCTCCGCGGAAGGATGTAACTCTCAGGTGGTAAATAATGGAGTTTGTATTAAACATGGGGGGGTCCAGAAAAGGTGCTCGCATGAGGGTTGTCCCAACAAGGCGGTGAAGGGTGGCATTTGTATGAGGTGAGTTATGAAGGGTTTATCTGCCCAGCTTGTTGTCAGATTATTAATTGGGTATCGTATATCCTGAATGAATTCTATATAATTATTTTTACACAGACACGGTGCCAAGCAAACAATATGCAAACACGAGGGATGCACAAACTACGCCCAACTACGAGGATTGTGTCACAGGCATGGCGCACCTCTGAGTAGGTGCAGTGAGGAGGGATGCTCAAATTTAGCAATAAGAAAGGGATTATGCTGCCGTCACGGAGGCGGACCACCTCCTTGCAATCACGAGGGATGCACAAGCCAGTCTGTACAGGGTGGACGTTGTGCACGACATGCTGTTGGGAAGCCTGCCTCGATCTGCTTCTTCGGAGGATGTTGTCAACGGGCGAAGATTAAGGGCCTATGCAGATCTCATTTCGCGATGGTAGCGGGCGGTGCTGAGGATGGTGAAGAAGGAGCTGGCAAGAGTGAGGATGCTCAAAGTGGCAAGCCGGATAATACAATTGATGAAGAAGAAGAAGACGATGAAGAGGCTGACAATAGTGGCAACTTTTTGGATGCAGAAGTTGTTGATGCGGTTGATGGCGAACTTGCCAAGCTTCCACCACTGCTTCCACCATTACCAGAAGCTACAGTGGAGAATGATGACGAAGAAGAACAGCCTCCTCCAAAGAAGCACACAAAATTATGTTCTGTTGAAGGGTGCACCAATCCAAAGAAGCAAGGGGGGCTGTGCTACGGACATGGGGCAAGGCAAACGGTCTGCAAGCACGAGGGTTGTACAAAGTATGCACAACTAGCTGGCTTATGTTATCGCCACGGGGATTGGGAGCCGAAATATTGCAATGTTGAAGGATGCACCAATAAGGCCCTCCGGCGCGGAGTTTGTCAACGACACGGAGGTGGACCAAAAATTTGTAGCGTCGATGGATGCACAGTTCAATCCCAGAGAAAGGGTTTGTGCCCCAGGCACATCAGGGATATCAATGCAAAAAAGTGTAGTTTTGAGGGGGGATGCATTAAGTGGGCGCAGACGGGGGAAGATCTGTGCAAGGGGCACATTGCTCGATTGGCAGCAGCTGCCGTAATGAAGGACAATGAAATATCGTCAAAACAGACTACTGTGACGAGCGAGGAGGGCGATTCATGGACCTGCATTTGCGGCAATAAATTGCGCGGTAACAGGAAGAGATGCTCTTGCCTAAAATGGAGGAACGGAAAAACAGGTAAAGGAAAGTCACTGGTGACGAGACCTGATGGCAATGATGATGTAACAGGCGAGAAGCAACCATTTGAAGTGGCGGTCACAGAAAATGAAGTGGATGACAAGACTCCTGCTGATACTGCTACAGTTGCCGATGCAGGAGCAAAGGAATTGTCACAAAGCTCCAACAATGAACTATCGACAAAACAAACTACTGTGATGGGTGAGGTTGATGATTGGTGGAGGTGCACTTGTGGCCAAGAATGGCCCGGTAAAAGGAAGAGATGTTCTTGCCAAAAATGGAGGAATGGAAGAATAGGTAAAGCAAAGTCACTGGTGACAAGACCTGATGGCAATGATGGTGTAACAGGCGAGAAGAAACCATTTGAATTGGTGGCCACAGAAAAGGAAGTGGATAACAAGACTCCTGCTGATACTGCTACAGTGGCCGATGCAGGAGCAAAGGAATTGTCACAAAGCTCCAACAATGAACTATCGACAAAACAAACTACTGTGATGGGTGAGGTTGATGATTGGTGGAGGTGCACTTGTGGCCAAGAATGGCCCGGTAAAAGGAAGAGATGTTCTTGCCAAAAATGGAGGAATGGAAGAATAGGTAAAGCAAAGTCACTGGTGACAAGACCTGATGGCAATGATGGTGTAACAGGCGAGAAGAAACCATTTGAATTGGTGGCCACAGAAAAGGAAGTGGATAACAAGACTCCTGCTGATACTGCTACAGTGGCCGATGCAGGAGCAAAGGAATTGTCACAAAGCTCCAACAATAAACTATCGACGAAACAAACTACTGTAATAGGTGAGGTTAATGATTCGTGGACGTGCACTTGTGGCCAAGAATGGCCCGGTAAAAGGAAGAGATGTTCTTGCCAAAAATGGAGGTATGGAAGAAGGTCGGCTACGAAGTCACCGGGGACAAGATCTGATGGTAATGATGATGTAACAGGCAAGGAGAGAGCATTTGAACTGCTGGCTGTCGGAGAAAAGGAAGTGGATGCCAAGTCTCCCGATGCTGCTGCTGCTGCAGAGGTGGCAGTAACAGAAGCACGCATTTACACACTTCCTCGCCATGACTGGTACTACAACTACGGCCGTCTGAAAGAATACCAAGCTGCCTACGGAAATGTAAATGTACCAGCAGGTCACACATTGTACACTTGGGTTGAAAATCAAAAAGTATTTGCGAACAACCTCTCGCTAGCGAAATTCGCAGCCCTGCAAAAGTTGGGAGTAGTTTTTCCGGGTATGGGAGTATTAAAGCAGAATGAAGCCGATGATAAAAGGAAAAGTACCCCCCTCCCGTCACAAACCCAACAACAGCAGTTTGCACCACAAGCAACAACAAAAGTGACTACTGAGAATTCGGACTGGCAAATTTGTTCCCAATGCGCAGCGGAGGGGGCTGTCAATTTCATATCTGATGGGGCAGCCTGCATGAAACACGGACCAAAGGTGACAAACAATGAACAGGCAAGATTTCCCAAGAAGAAGCCCACCAAATCTCCCAAAAAGAAGACTGCCAAATCTCTCAAGAAAAAGGCCGTCAAATCTCCCAAGATAAAGACCACCAAATCACCCAAGAAGAAGACTGCCAAATCTACAAAGAAGAAAAGTTTGCCGAATGAACTACCTCCCGAGGGAAGCATGACAAAAAATCTAGCAACGAAATGCACACATGAAGGTTGCACGAACAATACTGTGAAAGGAGACCTATGTTTCAAGCACTGTTCTGCGCCATGCAGCTACGAAGGTTGTACAAACCGTGCTCTAAATACCTCCGGTTTTTGCAGAACTCATGGAGCTCAGGTGGCAAAGAAAGTATGCACACATGAAGGTTGCACTAACGGAGCCATTAGAAGAGGCAGATGTGCAATGCATGAAGTAAAACCAAAATATAGACCACGGATCTGTAACCAGGAGGGTTGCAAGCGCCATGCCCTGGCTGGTGGATTGTGCCGCATTCATGGCGGAAAGCCAAAGCTGTGCAAAGTTGATGATTGTCCGAACCAAGTTTCAAAGCATGGCCTCTGCTGCCGTCATGGTGGGCGGAAGGCGCTGAAGCTCTGTAGTGCCGATGGATGCACCAATCAAAGAGTCAGGAGAGGATTTTGTACCAAACATGGAGGTGCGAATTTTTGTAGTTTCGAGGGGTGCCCAAATCAATCAGCCAAGCAAGGAGGACTGTGTCAACGACATTGGAAAAGCAAAACACAATCAAATGCCACTGGAATGGAGGCCATTCTCGAACATCGTTCTGCATATGATGCTGAAGTTTTGGGTGATCGTGAAAACAGTGATGTCTCATCTGAGGAATAAAACAATTTATTCACTAGACGACAATAGAATGTTCAATTAGTACAGAAGTAATCTATAGAAGTAATACAGAATTTCTCAATCCACCTTTGCTTTACAGTAGGCACCCTGGTGCCCCTATGAAACTAGGAATCAATCATCCGTGTACTGATATTCTCCTTCAGTTCTGCTTTTGTATATGTTCAGAGCTACAGGTGTACACTGGTTGAGAGAATGGGTGCATTGTTCTATCTTGGCCGACAAAACCGCCCTGCTATATTTACCTTTCTGACCAAGCGGGCTGGAATGGGCTGTAGTACATCACGATCAGCTTCTCAAAAAGGATACGATACAGGATTGCCTTGAATCACATGCTTGTTGATGATGTTGTGGTTGCTCAAATGACCAATCGAGAGACCCAGCTCATTCTCCAGCGGCATGCCCATCTTTGCTCAAGCTTTTGGAAAAAGACTTCTTTACCATAGTCAACCTTTCATTCTGGCTCTCTGACATACTCTTTGAATTTCTGGTATGAGAAGTATCAGTTGGGAAGGAGACAGCTTCACAAAATAGTGCTTGTCAAGAATGTGCTATGGTATGATGAAAGAGGCCAAAGAATGTACTACCAAATAATGGGAATGATGGAGATTGATGGATAGCAATTTAATCGCAGAGGAACCATACTAATAAGAGACCCCTCTTTTAAATCTGGAACATTTGAACATGTGGATTCAGGAGCAAAGAAATATTTCTCGTGGCCAATTGAAATCAAAGCTGGTGTGATAGTTAGCTAGTCTGTTACTTTGGTAATTTTTCAAAAGTTTTTTGTAACCAAATCTTGCAACCCAATCATTATGAATTCAAACAATTGACCCTCAAAGCAACTGTTGCTTCCATGGTGAAGTCTACCTCTGCAGTCACAATCACCATTTGGTTCAATTGCGGCTCTATCTTTACCATCGCACTTGGTTCAGTTCCCCATTGACTCTCGCAACTTTTGAGGCAGATGCTATTCTCGCTGCTGCCTAAGTATACCAACTCTGTCTTTGAAATTTGGTACTTGGTCCTCCAGTAGCCATTTCATCCCAAAGAATTTGTTAAGTCGGGCTTCGTTTCCACTTAGGCCTACTCATTTTGGAAGGGACTGTTTGCTCACATTCTTTGGCAATGACTTTTGACTGATGGTGCTCCCTTGCTGCTGCACTTTTCTTTTCTCTGGGACCTGAAACAATACAGTGGGCATTGATTTTGGAGATCACCAAACAGAGGATAGAGCTCATGATTCATGATCAATACTTCTGCATTGCTGGTGACCTGAACAGCTGGAAGGACATTTAAAATTGAAAATGAGATTTTCTTTGACAAAATATTGGGTCCCATCAAGATTGGTCAGCAAAACAATGACACATTCATTTCTTTGCATTGCAATGGCATTCGGAGCCCCTTAGATGGACTCAGAATGCCGGGGGTGATGGTGTCAATAACTACTGATGTGCTGCCTAAGTATTATCAAGTGAGAAAGTGTGTAACTAGATTGGGTTGCATGCATGGTACCTTATTTGAAAAAATATAGCATCCTGGAAGGGCTCAGGATGTCACTTTTATTTGTTAAATGAGCAGGTGCTAGGATGCCTAAATTATTTAACCTTAATTTTTAAATATGTATTGTAGAGATGTATCTCTAGATTTATGGGGGTTCGTAAGCGCCGCCCTCCATTATTTTCCAAACTGATCATTGCCCGGATGCTACAATTGTTTAAAAGAGGGTTGGAAGTGCGCGGATGCTCTAATTCTTAAGGATGCTATATTTTTTTAAACACGGTAGTCCACTGAAAAGTAACGAACTAGCAAATTGTAACACACAAACACTGGTACTCCCTATGAACAAAAATAAACACAATTTCACTAATTACCTACCAGAATACAATACCCGCAACAAATTCAACTAATGGCGGTCATTGTTGGACTTCAATATCTGAGAAATATATGCATCCAGCAAGGTTTATTGTACTAGAGGAGGTCTACCTACAGAATAAGAGATAATTCCAATTAACGCCATTTTGAAACCGAGTGCAACTTTGAACTCGGTTTACAAACCGAGTTCAAAGTTGCACTCGGTTTTTCAAGAACCCCGTATTGCTGTGATGCAGACCTCCGGAACCCCAAGACGCAGCACCATTCGATCTGTCACCCTCAAAAACATACTATTCCATCATAAGATCACATCATCACATTGAATATTCGCTTCACAGTGTCAATACTCACAATTTGGTGTGAGTGCCAGTGTATTAATAGGACCCGCAACTAACTTGCTCGGCTGGTTGAGATATTCGCGGCCAAAAATATTTTTCGGCGGGGTCTCTAAATTTTCAGAACGAAGCGACTTCAAAACGTGACAAACTCACGCGAAACTTTCCACGTGGAATATTTTACGCGAAAACAAGACAAATTAAAACAAAACTGAGTGCAACACTGGCGTCAATTTGCATGGTGAGGTGTCCAAAGTTGCACTCGGTTTTTTCTTATAATCGACACTTACGGATTGGCGTTTATCCATTTTAAGATCATTTTATAAGACTTTTGGAGATAGGTATCTAGGGCGCCCTAGATTTCAGTGAACGCCCTAGAAAGTGAAGAACGAGTGCAAGTGGATTGTGGACCGCCCTAGCCCTAGAAATAGGGCAGCTGGATGAGCAATGCTCTGCACTACAGTGCGAGGAGGTGCTGAAACCGCCTCACTTGCATTTTTCATTAGTACCGGGTGGAGGGCCAGGGAATGTTGACAAAATAGGTATATAGTGATGATTTAAGGATTGAAAAATTAGTGATTTTGGACAGCCAACAGCCTTGTCGT
>JALLOX010000132.1:0-15495 GCA_036939695.1 Thalassiosira ordinaria | reverse complement strand
AACAGGAAGACCTGACGGAATCATTTTACAATCATCAATAGATGATAATCGCTGCCACATCTCGTCCAATGCCAGCCTTGCATGGCCAAGGTTCAATACTTGTTTCTGAAGGACAACCAACCCCTCATTTGGATTTGTGTCAACTTACAATACCAAGAGGAAACAGTAGACATGATAGTTTAGCTGCAAGAGTGCCAAAAAGAAGAAATGCCAATGAAGTATAAACTTACGTTTGGGGTCCATAAAAGGTTCCTTAGCAGGTAGTTTTTCAAATGATAGAGGAGGATCGTCTCCGTAGCTGGAGCAAAATGAAGGTGAGCAGTTGCAACCAATCTTACAAAAGTCCACTTTCAACAAAACAGCTTACTCAATATCTTCAAACTCAATAGGATCATACTCAGGTGGCTCATCTAGTTCCTCCACAATGACATCCAACCCATCAAAAAAGCTGTCACACATGTACGATTCAAATTCTTGGCATACTTCAGTATCGTATGGATGGTCACTCTCAAAACCTAAGCCTTCTCGGGCCTCTTGGCATTGAGCTTCGTCTCTTGGATCATCAATCACATATTGGATGGCGAAGTCTTCAAACGCACGACTAAAGTGATCATCAGTGTCAGTTGGACGGTTGTCTATGCAGTCCTTGAGGGTCACACAAGGAGTCCTGAACCATCGGCCACCTGCATTGTTGCACGCTTCGGGGGAGATTCCAAGGTGCCAAGGACCGGTATTTTCACACTGCATAGAGTTTTCGCTTGAATCTTTGACCTGTGGGTCATACTAAAGTTGATGTTAGAAGGGAACAAAACCAATCAAGTCAATCAGAANTTGAATCTTTGACCTGTGGGTCATACTAAAGTTGATGTTAGAAGGGAACAAAACCAATCAAGTCAATCAGAATTATACGAGAACTAATAACAACTGATAGCTACTCACGTGATAACCAAAGTACTGCGAGGTTGTGGGTAGGTCAAGACAGCAGGTACCAGGCATTCGATCTGGTCCTTTCTCTCGAATAAGTTTGGCAATAGCTCGCAACGTCCCTAGCGATGTAGTCGAACCGAGCAGCAGAGACATGCTATCATCACAGCTGCCAATTACATCTTTCAACATGTCAGTCCTGCAATGTGTGTGTTCCCAGATTTGTTTTGTGATTGGTCGAGAATGGTAAGCACCTGCTTGAAAGGAAAACCACTCAAATGGAAGAACAAACTTTTGTTTATCTGTCAAGCGATCCCCGTTGCAACTTGACATGAAAAGATTAATTGAAGTAGGATCATCAGACCCTTCCTGTGTATCCAAGCAAGTGTCTATATTTGCTCTGGATTTTACTTCTTTGGTAATTGTGTTGTAGTACCATTTCTGTTTTGTCTCATCAGTACACATGCTCATTTGGACATTATCTCCATTTGCAGCATTGGCAGAGCTAAGACAAAGGCCGTTTTGCATTATTTGTCCCGTATTGTCACTCACAAAGTCTTGATTCTCATTCTCATCATCGCATGCATCCATGTAGACATTGTGGTCGTTGTCAGGAAAAGTAGTCATGCAGTCACCCGGAGTAGACAAGGCATAGATTTTTGTTAGTTGAATGGCAGGAAGCCAAAAGGATGGAATGGCAAACTTCAGTTCATCGCCACCATAGCACGATCCTAGCGTAAGACCTGAGCTGCTATATTCCAAGCAATCATTCCACCTGCCAAAAATTGACAATTTATTGGTAGTACTGTCATAGTACCACATTTGTTCTCGTTCATTGGTGCACTCAGTCAAAAATACTCCAGAGCAATTATATCTGAGTAGATCGTCAAGGCATTTATTGCCACTCTTGATCTGGCGGGTTTGGGCATCGTAGTAAAAGTCTTGGTTAGGGTATGTGTTGACTTGACAGTCTTGCATCTGAACACTACGTTGACCTTCCCAACAAGTATTGGAATAGTCATCATTAACGATAGTCATGCATTTTTCAGGATGGGAAAAACTGCGAATTTCATGAAATGTGCTGAAGCTGCTGCTATTATAAACTTGCGAAGATGCTGTATAAGTGCCAAAGTCAAGATCAGTAACCCCATGAGATGTTTTGATGAAGTTATAGCGGGTAGGAAACTGAATAAATTCAGCTTCTTCTGCAGAGATAGATGGGTCCATACGCATTGGATTTATGTGGGGATACTTAAGCTTGTCTCGATGCTCATACAAGAGATCAAATGCTTCTGCAAAGTCATTGCAAGCTGCAAATGCTAGGCGGTCATTTCCACACGAAGATGTTTCTGAAAGTGTTCAAGAGTACGCAAAACGAGACATTAAGGGAAGATATTTGTAGACGCATGGCTACCTTGGATATGTTCTGACAAAATTTCTTACCAGCATCACTTGCATAACCATCCAATTCGTCGGAAATCAAAGCAAGTAATAGTTTGGTAGGCGTATTCACTGCATCGCAGACATCATCGATAGATAACTGAAATGATTGCTCATTTGAGTTTGAACAGGATTCCTCAAATGGATTGCATGCTGAGTGGAGTTCAGAAAGGAGATTTGTACAGGTGTCCTGGCCAGACATACTGCTAGCATCATTGGTAAGCTGTTTGATGCGCTCAATTTTGCCAAGGATATCAAAATCCGCATCAAACAGGAGAAGGTCGGCGATGTCTTCAACAGTGAAGTTTGCAAACTGTTCATCGTTTGGATCAGTCTCAACATAACCCTCTACAAACAACAGACCGAGGTCATAATCAGTCATGTCATTGATACATCCTACGAGCCTATCACAGTTGCAATTCAGATCATCAGGTTCACATTTGGGTCTGCAGACATCCAGGGCTTCTGTGCGGCGTTGATGTTTATCATTGACTCGAAGGCGCCGGCTTGATGAACCTGCATCATTCCCAATATGAAAGTGTCTGCTGAGATCCAGCAACTGACTATGTCCTGATGCTCTAGCTTGACGTAGTATCTTTGCAACCCCCCCTACTTTAAGGGGAAAGCTTTGGGCGTTGAACTTCAACTTTGGACTACCTCTATTTGATCCAGACTTTCGATTAGGATGCCCACCATGTGGCCCATGACTGGGTTTGCCATGCTTGGGACCAAATTCAGAAGAATCTTTGTCAAAGCTGAAGGGTTCCTTGTCATTACTCTCGTGGGAAAAAAATGTATGCTCCTTGTGCGCACTTTCCCTTTGTCTTTCCCTCTGTTCCATCATGTTTCGGTGACTTGGTGGACGAAACACAACCTTTACATCCTCCAAGGCTTGAATTGCATATTGAATTTGATCAATAACTTGATTCATTAATTCAGGCTGATAAAATTCAGCAACTTGGGAGTCAGAAACGTCTTTTAGATCCGGGAGAGAATCAAGTATGATATCCATGTTTGGGATAGCAATGCCGGCTACTCCTTTGGACTCATCACTAGTTTTCGCAAAAGCAGAGCCTTCGCTCATGATGGACTTGAGGGCAGATGCCAAGCCTTGATCATCTCCATCTTCATGCATCTTTTGCATCGATTGGATGCCATCGAGTTGAGCTGCCGCTATATCTTGTACCTTGGTTACTACCTCCACTGGTTGAGTATTACCACGTAGACCGCGCGTCAATTTATTGAGTTGGTCGGCACTTTCTGCAACAAAGGTCTTTAGTATATGAACATTGTCGAGGGATTGGCATGTGAGCATTAACAGTAGAAAGATATACCCAAGACTCAAAGAGAAAATGAAACATTCATATCATTGCTTTTCTCTTCATCAAAGTTTCCTCTTCACATTGGCCCAACAATTTCTCATTGTCATTGTCTTTCATGATACCTGATGCTTTACGTACCAACTGACTTGTGTCTTTTCCGTGCAGAGGTAAGCTCTCCATGCCATCTGCACGCTCAATATTATATCCTTGATTAGGGTCTTTTACTAGAGCAGCAGACGTGTATATGCTACATATTCCAAAAACGCAAAGAACTCGACGCATATGGTTATTGAACAACTTGAGGATTCGGGGTGATGCCTGGTTGGGTAACTTCTTGGATCGAGAGACCACTGTACTCTTTCCTATGGAAGTTTGGTCACACTTGATACGCCTTGCAGTGAGGACGAAGAAGCACCCAGCGAGAAGTGAAAAGAGGCACCCAAATAGACCGAAGGAGTAATCATGTGCTATAACTTCGGGGTCCTATTTTTAGGTCGAAGAATGAAACAGGTGCAGTTGAGAATGTGGGGCCAAATGACAGTGTACTTACGTCAAATACTGCACCTACCTCAATCACATTGATAGTCTGAAGTGGGCATATTTCAAGAAAATCAAGGTTGGAAATGAACAAAGCCTCAGACTTTATTTCTCCATTCGAATCTTGATTACCATCCATCATGGCTGCCTCAAAACTAGACAAGATTGGCATATCCTTACCGATTGTGTGAAGACCATCATGTTATGTGAGCAAAACATTGACTAACAAGCAAAAAATCTAAGTATATGTGCCAGCCCACTTAAGAATAGGCTGCAAAATCATTCACCTTTGGTACCCTAACAATGTGGACAAGAACGTTGGAATTAAACTGATTTCTTTCATTGCTATCCTCAATATTGTTGCAGCCGTTGCCACAAGAATCTTCAACAACACCCTCCGCCAGTCGCAAAGACTTTCCAAGAGATAATTTAGGAAGGCAATACTTCCACTTAGCAATTGACTTGTGTGGATTCTCTTTGTATGAGCTGCCATTACTTTGGCCTTTGTTAGTGCTCTTAGAGTTGTCAAGCTCAGATTTCCTTGACGATATACTCTTCAAATAATGGTTGGATTTCTTGAGTGGTAAATCATTGGCCAGGAATTTCAACTGCTTCTCCTGTTGGAAAAGAAATGACGGAGGACATATGGAATCTGATTCCAGCCACTTTTCATGCTGTTCATCTTTGGCTAGACTCACAAGTTGTTTTACTGCAGACTTCATCTTTTCTGGAAACTCTTGTACCATGTAGAGTTGACCCACCATATTTTCCATCAGAACAGACTGCATTTGTGTAACAGCCATCACTTGCAGGGATTCCAACGAGTCAAGATGTGACGATTCACGAAGGTCTTGCAGTTTTTTGTCAGTGATGATAGATGCTAACAGCTCATCGACTCCCACCTGACCTGTTGTGAAGGCAGTGGACAAGGAGTCAATAGCTTCCAAACCTTGATCAACCGTCATCTTTCCTTGTTCAATATCCTGGAAAGAGGAAGTGCCTATGCTCAAGGCATTTAGCAATGCATTCTTCGAGGCATGACTTCGTCTACCGAGTAGACCACTGCGAGGAGCTTCAGCTGTCGCAAGTAGAGATAAGAATCTATTTGTAGATGTAGAGGATCCGACCTCTCCTTCAGCCCCAACATCAACGCCAGCACCAATATTAATAATCGGGTGTCCATTATTCTTGTTGTTTGGTGCATTCCTGCCAAGCTGTTTGTAAATTAAATACCATGGAAAGTGTGAGGTATGAAATGAAATTATAACAGAACAGTTTTCAAAGCAATGCGATTTAGTACCTTGCGCGTGAATACAAGGTGGAGAAGAGTTACAAAGATCAATAGCAAGAGAGAGTGTAAACTGCGCCTAGAAGAGGATGAATAGCCATGACATCGAGGGTTCAGCCATGCCGAGGGCATGGCCCACTTTAGAGCTATCATTCCAGAGTATTGATATTATTATGTTTGTCTATGTGTTGTTTAATATTTTCATATGAATATCAGAGCAGCAACAAAGGTGAGAGGAGGGGAAGGAAATGTGCTGCCCAATGGAAAATTTGAGAAGCGTCCTTACTTTTTGTGATACTGACACCCACACTCGCAACCATTGCTTTGGAACAGTAGAGCTGCAGCACCCTACCCACCCACTCTCATGCTTCTCCTGATTTATTATTTTTTGTGGGTTCGGTTGTTGGACTTGGTCATGATCATGCACCCAAACGTTTAGGAAATTTGATTCTGCATACAAGTAGACACCCAAGATACTTCCTCACCTGACTGACAAGTGCTACCCAGCTGCGATATCTACATGTGCTCTGAAGTGTCTCTGTGAGTGCCATTCCGCCTTCCTCCCAGCCAGACTTACTTTCCATCCGCCATCAAACATTTTGGACTCTGTCCTGAACCCTGATGGACCATGGTTGTATTTTTGAAGAAACAAAACCGATTTGATCGTGAGCACGATCAACAATCATGGCACGATAGAGATAGATCTCTCTCAATTTATCAGTTCCTATGTACGATAGAATACTTGAGGATACCTGGAATTTATCACTGAGTACTTCTTGTGAAACAAGTCCAAGCTTCGGCAAGTTGAGCTCTCTCTCTTGCTCTAGAGAGAGAGTCAGATATCAGAATTCTGATAAGTAGGTGCCCTCGAAAATAAATCGATCATTAGGCCTCCGCTGAACCTTCTAAAATTCAAATGAAAATGCCATATGTCAAACAGCGTCGCCATATTTGATATCTCCAAAGGTTACCCAGCCAAGGCCTCAAAATCGACATACTTCTTTGACGCTATCTGCTCCTCGAACAGCTCCCACCCAGCAAGCTTTGCAATCGACCCCTTATCCTTCCCAACGGAACACTTGACCTTTTTGGAATCCTCCCGCCAACCAGGCCGCAGTGCAAAGTCCTCTTCTCGTCGTTGGTGCCGGAAGAAGATGTTGTCATTGGGAAGGGAGGGTATCATTTCGCTTGTGGAAACGATACGTCCTATCCGTTGTAGTCGTGATGGATCCGGTACCGCCCCGGGCTCTGGACAGCAGTATAAATCAAAGAGGATGGTTTCCGGCTCTATTCTTTCCATGTGATCAAGAAAGGCATCGAATGGTGGCTTAACATCCTCGTCTTTGGTTTTCTTTGTTCGTCCTTTTTTTGTGGCTTTACCGTTATTATTATTTTCATTTGTTGAATCACTTGAATACGATCCAGCTGCTGCAGAACCACCAACTGTGCTAGTACTTGCTCTTCCTCCAAACACCGGCTTCAGTATCAATACATACGGAAAATGAAGTCCCTTGCCCGCATGATCGTTGCCATCTACATCAAACGAGCAGTAATCCGATAATCCAAGACTCAAAGGATGATCTGAATACTTCCAAAACGACTTCAACAACGGCTTCAACGTCGGGTTCATCCGCCCTGTGAGCTGCGTACACTGACAGTGCTCAAAGTAATTCCTTTCCGACTGCCCCACCTTCGATCCCATGAAGAGTAAATTGCCACTCCGTTGATTGTTGCCCCGGAAGGCCTTGATGGCGCAGCACGGGAAGAGGTTGGCATTACGGAGCTTGTTCCCCGCCGCGTGTAGGACTGCCTTTGCGATGGGGTTTTTGACCACGTCGTTGGGTGGCCGCATTGCTGATGAGAGACGGACTATGCAGTGATCAAGTGTTAGTCCGGGCGTCAGTAAGCCGGTGTACGGTTCATCTCGTGATGTGTGCTGCTGCGTAGAGGATGATGTAGATGGCTGATCAAACAATTCAATCTTCGCCCGACAAAGTACCCCGTGCGGACAGATGGTCTTGCCCCCACCACGCTTATTCCCACCACCGATGAAGCGCAGATCGTGAGGGCACTGGAGATGCTCACTGTAGTCACTTGATGTAATATCGGCAATGACGTTATCGTAGCTTGGCCATTCGCGGGCTTGGTTGGGATTGNATAACGCCGTATGTAGGGTTATTACGGAGAGGCCGAACGAGATCGGCCGTTCCGGCCAATCGAGACGATTGCAATATCGGCAATGACGTTGTCGTAGCTTGGCCATTCGCGGGCTTGGTTGGGATTGGGGGTCGTGGCGCAGGGCCGTTGCTGTTGCTGCCCCTCGCGATGGTCGGGTCGATCGCGGCGGTTATGCTCCTGCAGCATCAGCCAGAGGGCCTCGCACTGCTCCTCCGCGGTGGGACATCCGCCGCCGGCGCTCTTCGGTGGATTATCCGTCATCTTTCACGCACCTTTCACGATAATCATATGATCGTGCAGAGATCGATGGCCGGCGCTGTTAGCCAGCGTTGCGCTCGCGACGCTCGAGACTCGGGACAAAAATCGAGCGATATTTTT
Organism: Thalassiosira ordinaria; assembly: GCA_036939695.1. NCBI lineage: Eukaryota > Bacillariophyta > Thalassiosirophyceae > Thalassiosirales > Thalassiosiraceae > Thalassiosira > Thalassiosira ordinaria. The sequence goes on along the minus strand of JALLOX010000132.1, from coordinate 7,428 downwards.
ATGACATCAAAGGATACCTTGCTTTATAATACTATTCCTACGTGAATACTGTACACGTCTTTATGTCACCACGGCTGATAGTTGCTCTCTCAGAAAGATCCAAAAAGCAAGCAAGCTAAAGCAAGAGAAAGCAAACTGAATGAAGCAAAGTGCCTGCCTTTATTTCAGCGAACTTTGTTTAGCACGGCATCTCTTATTATCATTATCATCAGACATCATGAGCGAAGAAACACCTCTAACATCATCAGCCGGAACAGAAAAAAGAACCGTGCACGATCTCCTCCAATCACCGATTGTTGAGGACTACGACAAGGCGGATGTATTCTTGCGCAGGCTTTGGGCGTTGCTCGTCTTTCAGTACGGATCGATTCTCTTTGTGGCATCTCCGTTTGCGCTAATCGACCCCTTCCGAGAGGCGGTTGAGCCATATCATCATGTCCTTGAAGTGGTTGCATTTTCTGGCATCGTTCTATCATTAATACTGGCCATCACAAAGGGAGCTTATTTTCCAATGGCTCATGTCGCGTTGGTATCACTCACACTCTTTGTTGCACTTGAAATGGGCCTGACATTTGCCACTGCCTCTTGGGGACGTTGCGGCTTGATAGCCATTGGTCAGGCAACTGCCAGCTTCGCGGTTATCCTCAGTGTACTTCAATTTGATTCCCAATCACTCCTATGGTTTGATTATACAGCAGCCGCAGTGCTCTGCCTTTGTTTGAGCGGTCTTTGGACGGTGGTGCAGGCAGAGATTGGTGTTTCCTGGAAGATTGCTGTGGCAGTATCATTGGGGGGATGGGGATTCACTTTAATGGTGTTATTTTGTTGTTCTGTCATTTGCAAACATGTTACGCCAGATGAATACATTTTGGGGGTGCTCTTTATTCTGGTGCCGGAAGCATTGCTTTTCCTGCCTGGACATGAAGATCATTCCAAAGAGACAGAGTCAAAGGAAGAGATAACTGCAAATGTTTACGGAGAAGCTTAAAGTGTTACCTTAGTGATGCATAGATGTGCTCCTAAGCCACAATATATTTGGCGATCAAATGTGATGATGCCGGGGCATCATGGAATGTGTTAAAATTTATTCATGTATTTAGTATGATGTACAAAATTCAATATGTGATATAAAAGTGCTGAGTGTAGTGATAGATTGTAAACAAAGAAAATCCAACCTCTAGAGATACTTTGACAAACAATACTGCAAAAGTGATTTGTTCCATTCATAGCCCGATCACAATTTTGACGCACAAACCAACCATAACATTCTCACTTTAATTTAGGTGATGAAATGCATTTCCAACGCAATTATGTTGGTACTTCAAATGATATTCCTTTTTTGTTTGCCTTTTCACTCAAACCCTTTCTCTCAGATTCTGGCTTTGGGGGTCTTGGTCTTATCGGCATATTTGCACGAGCCATCATCCCACCATCAACAGTTAGTACCGTTCCTGACATCCATTCATTGGTTGCAAGAGTAAGCGTTGCCTCAGCAATATCTTCCACAGTTCCCAATCGACCAACCGGCAAATGAGGAGACCACATATCCACTACCTTGGGATCAGAAAAACCTTTGGCTGTCCTTTCCACAGGCACTACACCAGGTGCAATGGCATTGACTCGTATTCCATCAGGAGCATACTCACATGCCAAACCGCGAGTTAACGAGTCCAAGGCTGCCTTGGACGCTGCGTAGGCTGTCATGTATTCTACTGACCTACTCCCGTGGATAGATGTGTTGTTTATGATGACTCCACCCTTGCGTTGTGAGATTCTAGTGGATTTCATATGAACGTGTGCCAACTTCATGAGTTGTAATGGTGCATTCAAATTCACCGCCATGGTTTCATGCCATGCTGAGAGATTGTCATCATCTTCAACAGCCAGCTTTGTCACAATGCCTGCATTGTTTATTAGTATATCTAACCGATTGTCTTTCAATATGTCATTTGTCACGTATTGGAACATTTCATCTACATCTGTTGGGTCCCTAAAGTCAGCTTGTATTATTCCAAGACATTTGCCTGGTGAGTTTCCATTATTTGTAGAATCTTCATAGTGATCATTGATTTCTTTGAATGTGGATATGGCTCCTTCACGCCGTGAATTGTAATGAACAATCACGTCAGCTCCAGCCGCAGCAAAAGTCTTTGCAATACCCTTGCCAAGTCCTCCTGATGAGCCTGTGACAAGGGCAGTTTTCCCTGCTAAGGGTCCTCCTACACTGGCACGGCTGCCGTTAGGAGGTAAACTCATTGTAAGAGTGGCCCTGGATGATTGTCGGATGTTTGTGTGAAATGAAAAGGCTGCGGATTTGACAATACTGCTGGTTGTTAGCGAGCTGCTGAAAATGAACTTGAGAGTCCTACCTGACAATATCCTTGCCATGATGAATGCGTAGGCCAGCGTATTTGCCACTTCTTGGATGCGCTGATGCTGCAACTATAGCTGTGGTAAAATCCCTTTGACGGTTGCTCTACTTGCAGGTTGTCGGGCTGGTTGCTCTAGAGAGAGAGGACAATACCTACTAGCGAGCACAGCGCCATGGTGTTTATTTTTTGCTGACTGACGGATGCGAACATTTCCTCCCTAAGGGTCTGTAAAATACTTGTAATCAAATCCGGACAAAATCAAAGTCTTTACCCAACACTTCAATAGCTAGCTTGGGGTTCTACTCTTTTATTTTCCTATCATTTCACTATTTGAGGATCAGTTGAAACCCAGGGGGGTATCATGCGTCAGTCTGGCCCGCCCCTCGCCATCAACCATCACTGACGCACGAAACGTGGTGACTGGCGACCCATCATTTCCGTTTCTGTCGCCACCTGCCTCCTTCACTGCACCCCACCACCATATCATACCGGCTTCACCCTCACTACAGGATTATATCTGTAAACTTGTCCACCATGAAGTCCGCCATCACCGCCCTCCTCCTCGCCCTGGTCATCGCCACCGCCTCCGCCTTCACCGGCACCCCCCTCCAGCTCACCCGCACCTCCCCCGCGGCCACCCAATCCAACAGCCGTCGCTCCACCCTCGTCATGCGCGAGCGGGCATGCGACCTCCTCGGAAAGACCGCCAACCGCAAGGCTCGCGTCGTTACCTTCTCACACAAGCGCATCCATAAGGTTCAACAGGTCAATTTGCAGTGGAAGAGGTTTTACTCGGATGATTTGGGGCGTAATGTTCGTCTTCGATTGAGCACGAAGGGTATCAAGACTGTGAATAAGTATGGGTCGATTGATGCCGCTGCGAAGAAGTTTGGAATTAATTTGACCAAGTTCTAAGTGATTGAATAATTGGAAGGGCAGAAAAGCAATATAATGCTGAGAGGTACATCTGGTGTTGTTATTAAATCATTAGAATTTTTGTTAGAAAGAAAAAAGAACATGCAATGTGGCTTGGTTGCACATTTTTCTCCTTCTTCTAATTTTCTCTCATGCAGGATGCGTTTGTGACATGGAAGCAGCCATGAGGTCGTAGTGCATCATCTCAAGTTGCCATCTCGAATTTGTGGAAGAAAGAGGAGAATTTCGAACATACAATTTGCTCTGTTCAGTGAAGTACTACACTGGGACAGACTCAACATTAGGGAGCCTGAGTTCATGGTGTTAGTAGTTTATCTTGCCTTTGCGAGGTAGTAGGAGGGGTCAACATGACTGAATGGATTGTTTACATATTTGATCAGCCTAGGGGGGGGGGCACTATCTACCTACAGCTACAGTAAAACTTCGCTTCTCCCCTATCTCTGGTACCCATCACCTGGGTGGGTGAATTCAGATGAATGCACAATTTTTGTTTCTCACTGCAACTTGCAGAATTTATAAAGTCAAGTCTGATATTGGTGTGCCTCTCATATCTCTCTTGTACAGTGTTGCTGTAATGATATTGTTTGTGTTCTTGCCCAGGGCGTATTGTGAAAGAGTTACAGTACAAAAGCCTCCAGACTTTGAGACCAGCAAGCCAGCTGATGCAGTTGTGAGACTGCCTACCAAATAATATTGAAAACAAGTTGTTGTCTATATCTATATTACTTGAGATACTGATCATATCTCAACCTGGCTCTGTTCAAATTTGATGAGGACAAGCAGAGATGCAAAATCAAATGCCCCACTTCTAGTCATGTTCTCATCAAAAAGTTGCACACTTCTAATACCCTGCCTCATGCAAGATATAGGAACACTAGCACTAGCAATGTGTTCGTCATCTTTGGGCAGGGAGTTTTTGTCCCAAACCGTGAATTGCATCACTGCAACACTCGAGTTTTTCACATCAAAATGAAACGAGTCCTCAAAGTTCCAGATGGGTGAAAACCCATTTTTGTAAACAATGTTGGTGGTTTGGCTTGAGTTGACTTCTTTCCCCTCATGGCAGTCAAAAAGGGATATCTTCACATAAGGGTCGATGCATTCGCCAAAAGACAGACCCTTTGGTTTTGGCAGACATGACCCACTGAGTATTTTCACCTCAAGATGAGTCGTCCGTGGTTCTGTAGCTTGCTCCATCATTAATATGGAAGGCTTAAGCACATACCCCGATCCACCATTTTCCCTGAAGCGGCCATCATTCACGAGCAAGGGTTCATCGGGAGTTTGAATGTTCAGTGCCACCATTTGGCAGCCAGTGGACCAGGCTAAAATGGGACTGTAGTTACTTGAGTCTATCCGTGTGCCAGATGGAAAGGTGCGTGATATGTGGCTTTGGTTGTAAACGATCCATCTGTGGGACTGGTTGCGTTTGCACAGGGTTGTGACTCTTGACTCACTAAATGAGTGCATGTGATATGACGGTGCCTGGGTGCTCTCACCCCAGGTATTGAATTTTGTTCCATGGAATAGAGTCAATTTTGCCAATTCTGGTGCAATCTTAACAGTCTTCGGTGTTTTCCCCTGGTGAATAGATGAAAGATATCTGTCAGATTACATAGTATTGGCACTTAGTTGAAGGGGAATGAATATTATGCTCACTGTCGTAGAAGTTTTCTCTGTCCAAACAGATTGCAACTCAGTCATGGCATCATCATCATCAGTGGCGTCACTATCAGTATCATAATCATCAGTTGCCCCCGCTGGCCTCCTACCTTTCAATACAACTTTTCCACGAAGTCTATGTATAACACAAGGCATCCAGATAGAAAGTGTAAAATGACTTGAATTGCTTATAATGGGACAAAATTCTGAACAAAACAATCACTTACTGGAGAGGTGAAGGAAGCTCTGCTTGGAGGGATTTCTCGTCAGGCACGTACAACTGATCACCCAAGATGGACTTCAGTTGCATCGCCATGACCTGCTGGTAGGGAATGCTGCAGTGGTTCTCCAGAGAAAGAATCAAAGGATATGTTTTCGGATGAAGCATCAAATATATTTGGAGCGCTTTGATAATGTCCTCAAACAATATCTTTGACGTCATTGTGTGGCCATGATATACAATAGGAATGGGGGTTCCCGTAAATTCGTCTTTGCCTCCATCCCAAATGTCAAGCTCAATGCATCTGCACCCTCTGTACAATGCCTTTGAATACATTTCAACACTAGATAGTCCAGTCAGCTGGTGACCTGTCAAGTATGTGTTGTGGGATGAATTAATCCAATATTCAGACAAGGGTTTGGTCATGTCACTTTTGTTGAATTTTTCCCGCTCAGGGTTGAATATATCATTGCTCCGGCTCAGCTGAAAGTTACATCCACGTGATGCAATATGAAAGAGTTGAGGATTGAGTCAAAAGCAATTTTTTCACATTCCTCATGGCAAACACCACCTACCAAGTAAGCTTCAAATTGTTCAAGGCTGATGTAATTTGCTTGAGTAATGTGGTTGGCAACATCAGCTAGCTCCAACTCATGCAATCCAGAAAATATCCCCATCACATCTTCTAGTGTTCTGTCTTCTTCTCCCTGGACGGTCCGGAGAAATCTATTCAGGAATGAATCAGCTGACACCTTCTTCCGAACTTTGTTGTTAGTCATAAATTGCCCAAATATATCAAAGAACAGCTGGGTCACTGGCTTGACTTGCCATGTATCCCTCTTCGTTTTGTGAAGAAGTGTGACACACTGGTCAAAAGTGAGGCCTGCCTTCCGCTGTTCCTTTGGTAAACCCAATGTTTTGGCAAATTTTTGATATACTGCACTGTGATTCTTTTCTTTTACTTGGAAATTGATTCTGTTAAGCAATTCCCCCATCTCTTTCTCGTTGATTGTATTTGAATTGTCCTAAAGGATTATCATAACCAGTAAGTTCATGGGCATCCCATATCAATCAAAATGTGAAAACCATAGAGTCTTACCCTGTCAACATCATTCCATATATACCTAAGCAAAAGAACTTCATTTCCTACTTTGACTTTCGCTCTCCCATATTCAGTGACTATACTACCAAGTACGTACAAAATCTTTTCCCTGTCCCCTCCTTCGTCTACCATCAAGTCAAGAGTCTTTGCACCTCTAAATATAAGAGAAAATGAACGCTCCTCATCGAGAAGAGGAATGCCGCTGTGGGTGCGAGACATTGGTTGCTTCTTCTCCCTTTGTCTGCATGTGATGTGGCAATTGGCAAAAGGATTTGATTGTGAGATATGATGTGCACAATAAATGGAATTGATTGTGATTTCTCGGCAAACAAATAATAAACACACCGAGCCTTTTCAAAGAGTAGCGTGTTCTGACCACTTTGAATGCGATCAATGGACCCAATATCGACAACTGATTGAGGATTAAATGAAAACGCTGCATCCATGCCATCTACGGAGTTCGTCCCAATACTACTACTACCCCCGGTAGCACTCCCTCCTATACTCCCCATGCTGGTGCCACTCCTACCCCTGCTCAATATTCCTGGACGCTTCAGTGTACTTCTTCCGTTGCTGTTGACTCGATCCAGTTTCAACGTCCGAGGCAGGACAGAGATGATAAATTTGTCTTTAGAGATTGTCAGTGTGGCGGGTTCCAGTCTTCCTTTGGATGTAACTTTGAAGACGTTGATCCCACGAAAGAAATCCTCCGGTACAGAGATGTGTTCGAGAGCGGACTTGAAATTGCTCTTATGCTGGGGCAGTGGCTGCTCCTGGGGAGTGTGCTTCACCCCATTGCTCCAAATACGAGGCATCGCGGTGCTAAACATTTTATTCAGGTGAACCTATTATTTGTCAGGAAAGTTGAAACACGGATTCAAACTCGTTGATCAATCTCTTTCGTGGATTCTGGCGTCTGTTGCCACCGGCACTGTCATATTGATCATGATTGGTTGGTAGGTTCCGAGAGATCCACCTATCATCTATTCACGGCATTGCTATTGCTCGACCGCAATTGGGCCTCTCATTGTTCATTGTTATTTGCCGTTCAACATCGAAATCCGAAATCGAGGGGTGTGTGAGAGGAGGGTTGAGGTGCCCTTGACCAAAGGGTCCCTACTAGGGTATGAAACGGG